>MU159230.1:302931-386655 GCA_015888305.1 Antheraea pernyi | reverse complement strand
AAAAAAAAAAAAAAAAAAAAAAACTGTTACTCATACAACATATGATATTCCGCATAGATGTAGTCACGAACACAGCTTGTATTATTATTATCCAATACAAAATATATATAAGAGTTGTTGAGGTATGTATGCTTGATACACATGTTTCAACAACTCATATATATGGATGAATAGTTAGCTTAGCTTAGGTTAGCTCAGATAGGTCGCGAATTGCATGTATCAGGCAACAGACCTAGCCAAAGTGTATAGTGCACCCTTGAGCTTGTTGTCAAATAAAATCGGCTGAGCGCCTTAAGCGCTCGCCTTAGTAGTCCAGTGAAGACCTTGCTAGGTCAAAAGCGTAGTCAGTTCGAAAAAAGAAAAAAAATCACAGCTTGCATGATAGATAACATATCACGGATCAACCGCGTGTACTTAATTAAACGTATATCCTTTTTAATTTTGTGAATTAGAAAGAGACTAGGTACCTAATTAAACAAACCTTAGCCCGGATACACAAAAAAAAATCCGGAAATTGTGATATTATTTTTATTTTCAACAGATTTCATTGATTTATTTATTCAAGAAGTACCTATATATCATTTATAGTTGATTGTATATGGCTTAATAATATTTTGAGAAATCATAAAAATACAATAGAAAACCAAATTATGTAACTAATTAACAGTAAAATTAAAATTAACGTGTAAGTTTATTTAATTTGTTTGACTATTCTACATTATGTAATGTAAATGTATGTAAATGAACTACAAATGCGTAGGTATTTAATTATAGTGGTCATCAACACTTTACCGTCTGAATAGTGTTTTTATACCAGCAATATAGCAGATTATAAGCTAAAAAATAACTAAAAACTTGTATATGGAAGGTTTAAATAAGAAATATCGACTGCATTGCAAGAGTCTCGTTTTCCTTCCTTTTGCCTCTTAGCATCGACTAATAAAATTGAAACTATTTAAGATATAAAAAGTACTCTAGTTAATGTGGTATTGAAAAAAATGATATATTATTTTTGATATATTTTATTAATAAAAAAAACTATTTATTTTTCTAATTACTATAATTACCTCTTTCGAGCGCGACTTAAGAACAGCCTAGAACTATTTTAAGATTCTGAATTACCTAAATACATAAATTAAAAAACCTGTTCAAGATTTTATAGTAGGTATTAAATCGGTTATTTTTGTCGAAGTCTAAATTTTTGGTGTATTCTTTATGGGAACTGCAAAACGTAAAACGATTATTCGGCAACACTGACTCTCAGTTATAGACTGCGTTCCACTAGACACTAACAACGCTCACGCTCACGACCGCGAGTTTTCCCGTTCCACTTACTTGCGGGCGTTACAATCGTACTCCCAAGTGGAACGCATAATGGGGCGTTGTGAGCGTTCAGGTAAATAATACAAATGGCGATCTAGAAATAATAAAGTAAAAGTTTTAAGAGGTTATGTCCTAACAGTAAATTGTAATAATTATTATGTAAATTGATTTAAGTATATTGAAAGATAAATGTGTAATTCAATTTTTATATTTAATTTTAGTGCAGTATTTAATTAATTTGCATTCAAATAAATAAATAGGATATTTGATGATAATTGTATTATTTATTGAACTATGTTTTATAAAGTGTACAAATGATATATTTTTCTCATTTAACTTTATTTATTAAAAATCATAAAATATATTTTTTAGTTTAATAAAAAATATGAAATTATCATTAAATGACAATAAATTAATTTCCTCTTAAACTTTAACAATTGCAAACATTTTTAAATAGAATTTAAAATTATCAAAACTTAATTAACATATTTCATGTAAATATATTAATAAATTTCATTGATCCATTAAATACAATATGTTATTTCATATAAATATTCTACTGCATCAAATAATGACATTTTTAGGGTCGCCATCTTTATTGAAAATCCCGCCAATTTTGTCAATGCTCACATCGACCCATCTCCAGACATGGGGCGTCGTGAGCTTCGCGTGGGCGTTTGTTAGACGTCATTAATGACGTTTTCGGCGCGACCGCAACGCTCGCGGTCGTCTAGTGGAACGGCTAAAAGGCTGTTGTGAACGTCTTGTGGAACGCGCCATAGTGTTCTTATCTTTGACACTGACGTTGACAGAACGTGGTAAATAGGTATGTTATTAAAAAAAAAAGGATAGAAGTTAGAACTCAGGACTATTTATATTCTGTGGGTTACAATCCGACAAACGTACGTGTAAAAATAATAAATTCATTTCTTTCACTTGTTATAATGTAGCATAACAATAAATGCATTAAAAATATGATATATTAAGGAAATGGCGGCTGTATTCCGACGAATATGCTACAAATACGCGAAGTGTATAATAATTGTTGTTTTGGTTGCTTTTTTTGTACAAATATTTATCGCAGTGTATTTATTTCCATCAGTGAATGACAATTTATTGAGCAGAACTGGTTCTGTGTCATATTCGCAGCGAGAAGCAGGCGATGTTTCAGCAAGAAAAAGTTATGGGTATAATGACGACGAAGATTTCCCTCCAAACGATAAACAATACAAACCTGGAACTGTTTTACGTCTCGAAGAATTAGATTTTACACCCATATGTGAAATTAAAAGCAAAGAGGCGATATCTGCTATCCATCGCTCCAAAACTCAACATTGCAAACAACAAATTGTGAACAAGACATGTCTCATACAACAGGGTAGTTTTTACCCGAAAGAGTTACCAAATACCTGTCCGCTTAACAAAATGACATATGGAAAACATTTAGGATGCTATGTTGATGAGAAAAAGACGAGGTTACTTCCAGGTTTTTATGGAAATTACGCCACTACAAATTCACCTGATGCATGCTTGGATATATGTGTCCAAGCTGGATTCTCATATGCTGGTGTACAGTATGGGTAAAAGTATAATTTACATTTTCACGTCTATTTCACTTAATTTTTATGGTTCTTAAAACACTTTATGTTGTAAATTTGATGTGCACAATAATACTCAAGTGCGTGTATTACAATTTGTAACACAATTTTTGGTTGTTCTACTAATGAATGGAAAATTCGCAGGATATATTCCTCAATAAGTTACATTTTGGATGATTATTGTTATGTAAGCTTAAAAATAAATGCATGTTACCTGCTGGCAAGTACCTACTTATTCAAAGGTAAAAAATTGCAGACTGTGACTATCATATCAATTATAATACAACAATATTCTACAAACTTAGAAATGGGGTTGGTTTTAAAATTGATGTGCATGGTTTCCAAACCATGTGTGTGAAAGGATTTCAAGTTAATGGATGTTTGGTTTTTGATTAAAAAACCACTCCCATATGATGATGATATTACACCATCTTCTATTTATATAAGAAGAATGTAAATGTAACATGTCTATACTATTCAATTTCCATGAAAAAAATTGTGTCAAGGAATACGTAATAAAAAACATTTCAATCATTTTTAGAAATGTCTGTCTGTCTGTTTGTGTATCGTAGGAATACTGTGGTGACGTACCTGCTTTCTCGAGGTGTCGAGCCGCAATATTCTGGATACTGGGTTTCCAAGGCGCTGGTTCTTGTTTGTTCCGTGTACAGTACAGCACGATTGCACAAAAGGGTTTGTCGCGAATATTGGTCTTTTGGGGCTCGTAAAACCGCCAGGAGAAAATCGTAACTTTCGCGTAAGACCGAACAGACACAGAGAACTCTTGTATCTGTTTTTTAAATAATGGACGTTGTGGTGCGGGTGTTCGTGCGCGTGCACCAATGGACGTGCAGCAAGGTCCGCCAACCACATTCCTTTTACGAACTATGCACAGATTATGCTCCGAATTATCACAGTACAATATATACCGGAGGCAAATGTAAAATTTAAACGATAATAAAATATTTAAGAAAAAAAAGAACTGTTACGGTACGTAACATGCCGCTCACCTTAAAAGAATGAAATTCTTTTAACAAAGAAATCTACAACTATATGAAAGGAAATGAAAATGGTATTAAAATTAAACTACAAAATAAATGTTAAAGTTACGTTATGATACTAAGATACAATTATTCAAATGGAAGAGGACATATCTTAACGACAGCTCTTTTGAAAAAGTTAGTGCCTGCTTGTAGGGTCACTACACGAGTTACGTTATCAGAGCCTGGATGTAGTGCATGCACACGAGCCAATTTCCATTGGAGAGGCGGTAGATTATCGTCACATATTACAACAATTGTACCTTCACGAATGGGAGTACCACGATCATCGTACCACTTGGTACGTTGCTGGATCTCGTGTAAATATTCCCTAGTCCATCGTTTCCAAAAATGTTGGAGACATTGTTGTACCCAATGCCATCTTTTAAGTCTAGTAGGATTAGAATCACTTAATGATACTTGCGGGATCGCTGTTAAAGGCCCTCCTATTAGAAAGTGTGACGGAGTTAATGGTAATGGATCTCTGACGTCTGCACTCAATACACAGAGGGGACGTGAATTCAACACAGCTTCGATTTGGCATAAGAGCGTATGCATCTCGTCATAGGTCGTTACTTGTGTACCTAATACGCGATATAAACAGTGTTTAAAGCTTTTAACCGCGGCTTCAAATAACCCACCGAAATGTGACGCATATGGTGGTTGAAAATGCCAGGTTATACCTTGTTGCAACGTCTGATACTGTAATGCATCTTGTACTGAGTCAGTTTTGAGGAATTGATATACTTCTTTTAATTGGTTATTATATCCTACAAAGTTTTTACCACAGTCAGAAAAGATATCCGTGCATAAACCTCGCCGTGATGTAAATCTACGTAAGGCTACCAAAACTGCTTCACTCGATAATTCGGACAAGAGTTCAAGATGAACTGCGTTTATACTCATGCATACAAAAACTGCGATACGTTGTATATATTCACGAAAAATGAAATGTTTAATTAATCGACGTAACGATGAATTATATTCCGATACAGTAATATAATTTGGAAACGATATATGTTGCTTGCAAACTCTGAATTTCACCTTTTGATAAAAGCGCCAGACGTACGAAGTAACGCGAACTAATTTGTTTACGTTTGAATACCTGAAAATTATACCTATGTCATCGATCGGGCTAGATACGGTACACGATAGTATATTTCGTTTTTCTTTGGAAGTAGAAGGAATTTCTTTACGTGGTATCGCCTTGATAAAACCGTAAAACCACATATCGTTGTCCGACAGTGTAGAAGGCAGTATACCTCTGACCCGGGAATCCGCCGGGTTGTCATTTACCATTGGAGCGAAAGGCATAAACCCGGGCCGCTCACCTTGATCGATTGGCATTTGAATAGCAGATAATATCTCTTGTGTGTTGATATGTATGTGTGTAGTTGATAAGTATGTTGAGTGTGATATGTAGTAGTGACTACCCGAAGTCGGAGAGAGAAAGATATGTAAGTACTCCTGTAAGCAAACGAGATAGTCGGCCTTGAGCTTCGGGTTCCGACGTTGTAGCCTTTGTTCCAACTTACAAAATCGTGTGAGGGTGACGTCCCTTGATTCACCTAATGGTTTTGCATCAGGTTTAAAGGGGAGAGCCACCTCGTAACGTCCGGTTTCATCGCGAGTGTATGAGCTTTCGAACGTTTTTTCACATAACTGTTCCTCGAGTGTTAATTTTTTAACCTCAGGAACTGACTCCAGTTCCCAGAATCGTTTTAAGTCACCGTCATCGTAAAATGAGCTAAAACAAGCTTGAATTGGGGATGGAGTCGTAGACTCAAGCGAAAGTTGACCTAACAACAAGTATCCGAATATACTGTTTATAGCGATTGGAGAGCCAGGCGTACCCGTTATCACGTTACCTAATAATATGTGGGATAGGATATCCGCACCTATAAGTAATTCAACCGGCTGTGGAACATAATATAACGGATCTGCTAAATTTAAATTTTTTATATGTGGCCACCCTATCTTAGGTAATGGCACACTGGGCATTCTAGGAATTAATTTTGTTAAGATTAACGCATCTAACGGTATTGCAGGATGATCTGTGTTCTTAGGTTTGATACAAATTGATACCACACCTCTAGGGTGGACTGGTTCGTCATCACCTATTCCGTATACGGGTATGTTCAATTGACGTCGTTTTAAACCTAATCGTTGAACGCAGGACTCCGTAATAAATGAAGCTTGACTCCCGGTGTCAACCAAACACCGTATAGTACCTAGATTCTGCTTACCTATATGCAGATCTACGAGTGCGGTTGATAATAAAACCGTATTTCGTACGTTTAACGAAGAGTCGAATGACGTCATTGCAACCTGAGAATTATTCGTCGCGGTAGCAGTTAACATGCTCTCCTGCACAGAAGTCGAAACAATCCCGCTTTGATCTAAATGAATTAAGGTATGGTGCCGCTTAGAACAAACTCGACAAGTAAAATTTGACCTACATTGTTGTACAGTGTGACCCGTGTTTAAACAATTAAAACACATCTCTTTTTCTTTTACAAAGGAGTGTCTTTCGTTTGCCGATACATTTAGAAATTCAACACATTTTGTAATTACATGTGGAGCGTTACAATACAAACAATTTTTAACCGTAACTTTATCAAAATAAGGTCGAGATTTGTTCAAATCCTTTTCGTGTATTAAGTTTGCCGTGAACGCACGACGCGGGCATGACCTTGGTTTCGAGCGCGGTCGCGGGAAGAAATCACCCCTGGCTATGCCGTCGCTACTAGCATGCGCTTGCGTTCGATATTTGCCTACATTATTGTTATCATTACTCATAATTTCGCACGCGGACTGTTCTCGTTCGAGAAAGGTAATTAACGTGTTAACATTCGGAATGTCGGATGGCGTATGCAGTGATAGTTCATATCGTTTACGTATCGTGTTAGGTATTTTACGTAATAGGATATTTAATAACAAGAAACTCCATTGTTCTGTAGGGAATTGCAACATTTCTAAAGCTTTAATATTTTCGTGGTAAATATTTAATAAATTACGAATGCTTTCACCCGACTCAGTACAGTTATTTAAATCCAAAATACGGTCTAAATGTTTTGATGCAATCGCTCGGGTATTTTGATAACGCGTTTTTAACGTCTCATACGCGATGATGTAATTTTCGTCGGTTATAGGTATAGATTTTATTAGATTGTACGGTTCACCCTTCAATGTTAACAGTAGGTATCTAAATTTCTCACAAATTGAATATGCTGTATTTTGATGAACTAGGGAATTATATAAATCAAAATAAGGTGACCAATCCGTGGATTCGCCCCCGAAGGTAGGTAACGGTAAGGTCGGTAATTTATATAAATTATGACCGTTATCATTGCTATGGGTAGGTACATTATTCTGGAAAGATCGGCTCATTCGCCTGCACTCATCATCTAACTCTTTTATTTCGGTTGCATGGCTCACTATTGAATAATAAATGTCGTTAAAGTTTTTACGGTATCCTAACTGTTCATCTCTATCGAATTTTTTTAATTTTATAAGTGACCTTTCTATTTTATTTTGTACCTTCAAAAACTTTCTTTGTACTAATACAATGTCTTTAGATCTTATTTTAAATTGTTGATCATCTGTATCATATAAATTTAAAATATGACTAATGTCATCAATGATGACTTCGCGTTCGAATAGGTCTTGTTCTGCCATTATTTCGGGACGCGTAACGTCGCTACGAAAATGCTTATACAAACAAAATTACCCTACGTATGTACTGTGATATCACGAAGCAAACGATCCGGTTCGAACGGATCAAAAATATGTATCGTAGGAATACTGTGGTGACGTACCTGCTTTCTCGAAGTGTCGAGCGAAACAGATTTTTTTTTTCAATTGTTATTTTATAGGGAACATATACTTACACTTAGTTTAAAATAATTATTCTAAGGTTAACTATTCAACCATAAGTAATTATCATGGATTGCCAATCATGTAAGGTTTCTCTTCTTCGGATTATTCCGAACATGATCCAGTGTCAGACTGCAGCAGCCAGAGAGCACAAAGTAAAATTTAAACCTTAATTTTTGTTCTTAGTTCATTTTTTCATAATCTCAAAATAGGCTTTAGTATTTTGAATCCTCATTATTTTAATTATTTTTTAATAGGGATTAAATACAAGTGCACAAGTTTACCCCTTTTGTGCTTTCTGCTCCCTATCTAATTTTTTTATGTCAACATTCCGTCTAGAAACATTTGCACTGTAACTTCTGCCAGAAGAGTTATATTTCTATACAAGAGTTATCAAATCAGAGGAAGCAGCTTTTCTTAGCTTCTTCCATAAAACAAATGATTCTAAATTTAAATCCAGTAATGTTGTATAATGAACACAATTGAGTCTTGTCTATTTGTTCAAGAACAGTATGTTTAGTTTTTATTTACTAACTGCTTAAGAAAGATTTTGTTAAATTTATTATTTTCACTTGTTAAATAACACAGGTCAACAAAAAAAAATTCTTTTTGGGTTTCTGGTTTCTTGTTTAAATTCTGATTCTAGACATTGAAAAACATTTAAATATTCATATTTAGCTCATAAAGTTTGCTTTGGTCTGATTTACGACCATAAGTATGATTGATAGATATGAACAAAAGGTTACTACTACATCTGAATGCATTTAAAGACAACATGGGGGCCTACTCCGAGGAACAAGGAGAATGTTTTCACCAAGATGTGATGGACTTTGAACAGCGATATCAAGGGCAGTACAACGAAAACATGATGGGAGATTACATTTGGGGTTTAATACGAGAGAGCTCATACGAGCATAAATGAAATACGAAAAATATTCACTTTTAGACATTACTTTCTTGTTATTTTACATCTACATGTTATTGTTTATCACAAATCTTGAATAAAAAAGACTCTTGTATCTAAAAAAATGTTTTCTAATTATAATCTATAGTGGAAGTGTAGAAAAAATATAAAAATCTAAAATTAAAAAATTGTTCTAGTTTCTACAAAAGCAAATTTAAATTGGAAAAAAAAAGTCCTTATTTTTGTCCTAGGAGAAACCAAAATTTAACATGTAGAAGTTAGACCTAAAAATTGTGTTGACCTGTGTAATATATGAATAAGTAAGAAATTCTTACAAATTAATAATAACTGATTATATTATTACACAATCAACAAAGTTTTACGAAATGTACAAAATATTGTCAAATTCTGCTGTTGTTGGAATATGATTGTGAATAATACATACTTTCATTTATAATGTGTATACATAACCATTACTCTTATGATTTATGCTGTCATTGCAAACTAATTATTATATCTAATTTGTCTTGAATTGATTTTAATTTTAAATACTTTTCCTTTAAGGTCTGAATGTTTTTGTGGTGAAAACGTACCACCACCAAAAGCAAAGCTCCCTGATGAATCATGTGACATGAAATGTCCTGCAAAACCATCTATTTCTTGTGGTGGATACTTTACTATGAATGTGTATGAGACTGGCTTAACAAGTAAGTATATTTAAAAATATGTTGAGATTATAGGCATCTTAGGTCTGAGTACTTGCTTCAAATGATCCCAACTGACAATCCTTGATGGTGAATTATTTAAATAATAATACCAGCTGTAAGTCTGCTCTCTTTATTCTAATACACACCATGATAATTGACTCTTTGTCTGCTTAATATTGCTTTATATTTTTGAAAAACATACCACATTAGCATCTTCATTCTGTAGTAAAGAGTAAGTAATAACAGGTGGAGTTTTTACATTCATAAATACCTCAGGGCCTAAGTGGAATAAGGTAATTTTGATTTTGAACAATACGAATCTGATGTCTGTACTAATTCTCGATGACTGGGTTGTTTTCCGAACCGGTGGTAGTTTTGACGTTAATAAGTGCCTTCTCAGGGCCTAAATTGAATAAAGAGTATTTTGATTTTAATGAATATATATACAAGTCAATTTTTCAGCTCATACAATTGATAATAAGGTCCATCCTTTTCTTTAGAAAGATGCATTTAGGGTAACAGACTTTTGATAACTGTAATCTATATTTGAGTTACATGAATTTTATGAACAAGAACTTTGAATGGCAATTATTTATAACATTGAAAACACAATTTGGTATATTTGAAACAGGACCAAAACTATCGGACATGAGACACACATATTATGTAGTAAGGTCTGAGTGAAATAAAAAATAAATCCAAATGACATATATGAGTGAACACAAGGATGCTTTTCTTAAACTGACAATTTTCTTTTTATTCAGTCCCGAAGCAAAATATTTAGTTGGAAATATGTAAAAAAAATGCCTCAAAATTTGAGCCTTTAATATTAACTCGTAACTACTAGAGCGTGACAAGATTTCCCATATAAAACACATAAAATTTGATAAAAAAGAATTTAATTTTTATAACTTCATGGTACTTTATGCTATCATATTGTTTGAACACGGGAATTAATCAGGATTGTTTGCTTTACAATATTGCCCATTCAGACTTAACTGTAACTCACATTGTGAGGCAGTGCAGGTCATTTAAGTTAAGTTTTGTAGAAATTTCTTGTTTTTTTGTTGTTATTTTATTAACGATTGAACCTATTGGGAAAATTTTAAACAGATATTTAAAGGTAGTTTAATTTTCTGCAAAAAAGTATTTTATACCAAATCTCTAAGATCTATATTTCTCGAGACATTTACCACTTCCTTTTTTTTGTGGCATAAAATTTCAATGGATTATTGAGACAACATTTAATTTTTTTTTTTAATTCATACAGAAAATCAATACCTCGACAAATCTCAATCTTTCGATTTTTTCGTAGAATATTAAATTTCCTTCCTGCGCATGTCATGAGGAGAGATGAAAACCATGTAACTAGAAAAGTGTTGAGTATGTTTGTGGACGGATATACGAGTAGAGGAAGACCGAAAAAGGTATGGATGGACTGCGTGAAAAACGATATGTGCGTAAAAGGTGTGAATACTGAAATGACATTTGACAGGAGAAAGTGGAAAAAGAAAACATGTTGTGCCGACCCTACTTAAGTGGGATAAGGGTAATGATGATGATGATTAAATTTCCTATAAATGTCTCATAAACATTATCCCTGTAGGTTCAGCCATTAATAAAATAACATCAAAAAACAAATGATTTTTTATTGAATTACAGTAAATAGTTGTTGTATAATCAATAATTATAAAATGTGTCTTCTTAGTATCAATTATTTTATTGAAATACACTTTTATAGGAATTGATATTAGTGTAATCCTTTCTGTTTCAGAATTTATACCCAGAATACCTAATACAACCAATGAAAATGGGGAAAATGTCAGAATAGTTTTCCTTTTGACATTGAATGGGCGCGCTCTACGACAAGTTCATAGATTGATAAATGCTCTTTATAGAGCTAACCATTATTTTTATATACATGTTGATAAGGTACATTTGAAATTTGTGTTTTTTTTTATTAATTTACAGATGTACTTCGACTTATTTTTTTTTGTAACCATTTCAGAGACAAGACTATCTACATAGAAAATTATTGTTATTGGAAAAGAAGTTTCCCAATATAAAATTAGCTACTAAAAGGTTTGCAACAATATGGGGTGGTGCGTCATTGCTTAAAATGCTACTCTCAGCTATGAGAGATTTATTTGAACTGGGCTGGAAATGGGATTATGTTATTAATTTAAGTGAAAGTGATTTTCCTATCAAGTCATTGGAAAATCTAGAAAACTTTCTCGCAGCAAATAAAGGACTCAATTTTGTTAAGTCACATGGTCGTGAGGTTCAGAGATTTATTAAAAAGCAAGGTTTAGATAAAACTTTTATTGAATGCGAAACACACATGTGGCGTGTAGGTGAAAGGAAATTACCCCGTGGAATAGTAATTGATGGCGGTAGTGACTGGATAGCTTTATCTCCAGACTTTGTGTCTTATGTACTCAATGAAAATGATGACCTTTTAACTGGTTTGGATATAATATTTCAACATACATTACTTCCGGCGGAATCATTTTTCCATACTGCTTTAAGAAATTCACATTTTTGCAATACATACGTTGATAACAATCTTCATGTTACTAATTGGAAAAGAAAATTAGGGTGCAAATGTCAATACAAACATGTAGTAGATTGGTGCGGTTGTTCTCCTAATGATTTTAGACCTGAAGACTGGCCAAGGATCGAGAACACGCAAGATCGCCAGTTGTTCTTTGCGCGTAAATTTGAACCTATAATAAATCAAGAGATTATAAACAGAGTTGAGTTATATATAGGATTTAATGATCACTATATGCTAAAAAATTTAGAAGGATACTGGCAAAGCGTTTATAATGTCGATGATCTTACTGCTAGTACTGATGATTTATTGTTAACACACGCGGGAAGTATTATTAGGCACAATATTAAAATTTTGTCTGAAGAAAATTGTATAATAGAACCTGAAGTTATAATTGAAATAAATGCATATAATTATGCAGATGTATACAAAGGAAATGTCATACTATATAAAGCGTCAAAGGGCAATAAAGAAATTTTAATAGAAACATGGTATAAACCAAGAAAATATTTCGAATTGACCTTTAAAAGTAATTACGTAGATAATATAAAAACATTTAAAGTGAGTTCAGATTATGATCAAAAGGAGATGACTTTCAGAAATTTAGCTAATATCTTAGGACCGCTATCAGAACCTATTTTATATTATCGTTTCTCTGAACCTGCTGATAAGGGAAATAATTGGAAAATAATTTGGTTAGATCCGGCCGGTGTTATCGCAGATGTTAGTGAATTAAATCTAGATGTAAGCAACTTAACTAGTTTTATCAAACCGAATTTAAAAGTACCAATGTTGCCGGGAATATGGAAAGTCGGTTTATTTGAGCGAAATAATTTGATAGCTTCTACTAAATTTCTTATCACGCCTTTAGAATATTTTTCTGGGAATGAACTTTCACATCAAGAAGCTGCAATAATTCATAGTGGTTCTCAAAATTCTTATAAGAAATATTCAAATGAGACTTGGACGCAGTTTGTGCCGGATCACGAAGAATCATTGTTATTGCAAAAACTTTCCGACTCGAACATAAAACGAACACAACAAGACTTAAAAGACTGGATCGATGCATTAAGCTTAGAATTTTATAACGTATTAGGATCTTGTATAGCGAATAGTAATAATTTAAATGATAAGATAGTTTGTGGTAGTCATACTTTCGAATACTGTACATCAACGCAGTGGAGTTCACTATCACCAGACCCTAAAGGATCAATAGGCCAATTAAATAAAATATCAGGAAGATTGGAGAGAATATGACAAAGTATTGTTTTGGGGATACCCCCCATTCATAGTTAAAACTTCTAATTGTTGGCATATTTTGTAAAGTGTATATACATATGACTTTATAAGAATGTAACGATATATAAATACCTATATAATATAATATTTTTACTGATCGGTGTTTTTTTGTATTATTTACTATACAATTCTTTATCTCTGTTACTTCAGTAGAACAATGAGCACGTGCAGTATTTTAAATCTTTAAAAAACTTATTGCTCTATTTTGAAATAACTATAGACTAAACAGATACAGAAATAAGATTTCTGTGTAAATTCATTTGTTTCACATGTATCGGTTCATTGGCGTTTAGACAACATTGTTACATCTTTAAAAGAACTCTACAAATAATAGATATATCGAACATAGGTACAAAATAGAGCACACACATTGGTTCCTCATTGCTTCGACTATTATAAGCAAATAAAGTAAATTTTCAAAAAAAAGTATTAACCGACTTCAATATCAGTCAAAAACCCATAAGGCACTAAAAAGCGGAAAATAAATAGTTTATCAAATTAACCAAATTAAATAAAACATATGAATATGTGTGCTACCTAGAGATGTACTGGAAGTCAGTACCAACCAAAATATTTGTATTACAGAGACGCGACAGTGGACTTAAACTTTGTACCTGTAGATGATATGATTTTCGGTTTGGTTGGCACCGACTTCCAATACATCTCTAGGTAGCACTCATATTCATATGTTTTATTTAATTTGGTTAATTTGATAAACTATTTATTTTCCGCTTTTTAATGCCTTATGGGTTTTTGATTGATATTGAAGTCGGTTAATACTTTTTTTGAAAATTTACTTTATTTTTCCATTTTTAGTGTACATAAATATATTTTACTAGCAGTGCCCGCGAACTCCGTTCCGCCTTAAGTATATGAAAATATGCGCATTTTTGCGGTATGGTATGCTATATGGTTTCAATTGGTTGTACAATAAGTAACGTTTGGTACGAACGCAACCGTATCAATAATCCGCGATAGTTTCTACCACCAACTCGGCTACCATCGCTTCACACATTATACACCTTAAGTAATGTAATTACAATGCTTGCGTCATGTTGCAACACAGCAACGAACATAAGCACAATAGGCTCCTAAGAATTGAAGATTTTTTTATAATATTGGTGGCAAACGAACATACGGGTCACCTGATGGTAAGTGATCACGGCCGCCCATGGACAATTGCGACACGAGAGGAAACACAGATGCGTTGCCGGCCCTTAAGAAAGGAGTAGGCTCGTTTCTTGAAAGTTTTCTTACTTTGTCACGGATCCCATAATCAGAACCTAACCAAACTCTCATCAAACTACCCTTGAAGTACATCCTTTTCAATAAAAAATGAATCATCGAAATCGGTTAGCGTAATATTGAGTTATTCGTCTATTTGTCGTGTACATACTTAATGCAAATTTAAAACTTATACGGTTTTGCACTGGATGCCGTTGTCGGAACTGTACCAAATTGAAATGGGACCACACTGGAAGCACCAGCTTTCAAATAAAAAAAGAATAATCAAAATCGGTTCACCCAGTCCAAAGTTATGAGGTAACAAACATAAAAAAAAAAAATACAGACGAATTGATAACCTCCTCCTTTTTTTGAAGTCGGTTAACAATAGGGTTCCAAAAAATAGTACGTCTAGAATAATGACCTCAGCCTTTCAGAGATCCCCATCCTTCGTTTTGTGAGGTATATGAACGCGCCACAGGCACGGCCGTAGCTAGGGGGTGGCATTGTGGGGCAATGCTCTAACCTTGAAATCACAACGCCCTACCGTAAAAATACCAAAAACTAAGATAAATTATTATAATTAAATTGTTTGTTCATAGTTTGAGATTTAAAAAGATTGTAGCGATAGGTTTCTAAACTTTTCCGAACATATCACAGTTTGTAATATTCGAGGGCAGATCAATTATGACATTTTTGAAGTGAAACTTCTTTAGGCGCATGAGGGTAAAATTTTTACAGATGTAACGTCACGCAGGTATGCAACGGAAGTGACGTCATTTGCAGTAAACGCAGATTTTTCATCCATTTTTCAAGTCTCGGAAATCTAAAGTTTTAGGTTTGTATAAATATAAACAAAACTTATAAATTAGTTCGCCAAAGAAGTTTCACTTCTGACATGTGTATTTTTTGTACGCACGCACTTTTTTTTTACAAGCTAGCTACAGCGTTATGACGTGTTTAAGTGCGGTCATAGGGTAATAATTAAGTAAGTGTGTTCAAAAGTATGTTACAGGGACGAAAAGCACAATTAATGTACTTACTCGCATAGCAACATATTTAGTGAACATGTAGAAATTGATTGGTTGAGTACTTACAGGGTAAAAACAAGGTCACTAAAAGGGAAAATTAAGAGGGTCACATATTTTTGGTTTATTAGGAGGGGAATGAGTCTTTCATCCACCTCAAGAGACCAAAAAATGAGATGTGGAGAGGTGACGAGTGCCTTAAGCAGTCTGATTATTTTGTTTCTTTACCTCCATTAATTGCGGTAGTTAACAAGTAGAAATATGGCTTGTATGATTAGCAGGACGCGAGGAGAAGGACAAAACGAATACGCTCAACTATAGGAATAAGCACCATGCCATCAATTCAGGTAAAGGAAGTGAAACAAAGGTCGTCGGTGTCGGTTTACCCTAAAAAACTGTGCTGTAGGAGGAGTAGGAGTTGCCCTGACGGATTCTAATAAAACTACCAGTTTAATTAAACACATGTAACATATATTGAATTACTTATTATTTATTTTTACTTTTAATCAAGTTTTAATACACAGTCTACATCATGGATGTTACGAATGTCATTTTCGCGAATACCAATGTTTGAAACACGAATGTAAGAATAGTCAGCAAAAGACAAAACCCCTATGACGCAAAAACATGTAGGTAGCCACTTTATGTTAGCATTTCATCAATGCACTTAACGCCTAGCTGACTGAGGTTCAGAGCTCAAGGTATCATTGTGTTGAAAATTATACGCCACGGCAGCTCATAGTCGCTTTACCCTTCGGCTGTGCCAAATATTAATTAGACCTGTACTATGGTTGCCCCTCGAAATAGTCGTTCTAGAATCTAACGAAGGCTGTCTTTTCTATTGAGTTCTTGAAACTCATAAGCTCTGAATCTCGGTGAGACCTTAAAACATATGTAAGTCATCATCTTCTTGTCCTTAGCTCACCTAAATATGTTGGGCACAAAATGTTTTCCTTTTCCACTCTCCCACCCTCTCATATGACATCTCAATATTCACACCTTCTATACACATATCATCTTTCCTACAAAAATTAGAATATGTCCTCAACTCCTGAAAGATTTTTCAGTCTAAAAGACGTAAATGAAGCTCTCTAACTTATTTTTTTTTATTATAGCACGGCTAAATTACTCCACTATGCCTGATGGTAAGCACGGTCCAATCCAAAAACAATGGCGACCACCGCGTGACTCTATCTATCGCCGGTTGCCGATGTCATGCCGGCCTGCGAACAGCTGGATATGCACAGGCTGATCCCGAAACGCGACCCGCAGAAGCGAATCACTATGACAGGCTTTTTCGCCATATACATGGTGGTTGCGACCCAGTCAGGCTGTAAGACCCTACCACCGCGCTTTGCATCGATCGTTATTCAGCAGGGTGCACACGAGCAGGTGAGGTTGGCTTGGGTGTCTCAAGTCTAATGATGTTATTCGACACCCCTTACACCTCATACTGACTATTTTTCACGTCTGGCGGGATGTTTGTTGCTAGACTAATACGTTCTAGACGTCATGGTCCACGATTCTTGTTTACTAATTTTCAATATTTGTACACACTAGCATAAAACCTCAATGTTGAGAATTAATTAAATATGATCCAATCTGGACCATTAGTTCAATGAAAATGGTATACTGTGCTTTTTTAAAGGTGGAAAGTTACAAATGATTATATTGGTTTATGTAATTGTTATTTCTGAAAAGATATAAAAGAGAAAAGAATAAAACAACACCTCTAACAATAAGGAATATATTTATTGAATCTTGTTATGTAAACAAATCACATTAGGATATACATCTTAAAATAAGTGCTGGTTGTGTCACGTATCTAATATAAATAAATTACAGTCAAGTGTCTTCCAGCGAATCTCTTATTGAATCCGAATCATTAATATTTATTACACTGAAACAAAATACCAATATCAGACACAGAACAAACAAAAAACTTATGTTTAACTACAATCACCTAATTAGTTTTGAACAAAGTACTGTTAATTATAGTTGGCAAAGCAGTCCGGTAAAGCTGTTAAGGCCTTGCTAGGCCAATAGCGTAGTCAGTTCAAAAAAATTAAAAATATTTGTCAAATAATTTCCAAATTAATGATTCCAACGGATAAAATAAAACATATTGAATTTTTATGAATCGTATACCATCATCATATACCCTTCATAAAAGTAAAGTTGAGGAGTAATACGTTACCATGGTATGGGCATGTCATGAGAGATGAAAACCATGTAACTACAAATGTTTTATATCACTCAGTGGTCACCACTGTCTTTAGATTGTACTATGCTTACTATCAGGCAAAGTGCAGTCAAGTGTCGTATTTGTATAAAAAAGGGATATTTAAAAGGCCTACTATGCAAGCAAAGTGACAACTTGTGAAGCCAAAGGTTAGATTATAACGTGACAATATAAAATTAAGTAGGTTGTATTTGTTAACACGCTTTTACATTAAGAAGCTTTCGAATTTTATTTTATAGACAGACGAGGCATAATTTAGTTCATTTCTCGAATGTTCGTTGCTGTTTGACAGACTACAATCCTTAATTTTTTTCGAACAACCTACCACAAAACAATACCGTTTTTGCCTTATCTTATAAATAAATTTAGGATGAAATTAGTAAATATAATACCAACCTCAACCTATCAACTACACTGTCTATATCATCACTTTGATGATTTGTTGGTTGATCTTGTTCAATAACAGCTATATTTTCAGATTGGTCATTACCATCTGAATCTCGTTCATTCTTAGTATTTGGCACGTCTCTCTTTTCAGCCTTTATACCAGCTACACCTGAAACGAGGAGATTGCAAAATTGAATATCATTACATGTAATAATTTACTTGCAACTAAACAGTTTGTTTGAACATGAGTCATGAATATTATCTGATATGTGTGATAAATAAAATCTTAAAATGTGACATTGTTTTTAGTTTTGTGTAATTACCTTTGGCTGGAAACAAGGGTGTGTCTCGTTTTACATGGCGTCTTCTTGTGTGATCGCTCTGTCGTATCTGTACCATAGCTTGGAAATCTACAATGTATAGAGCTCCAGCAAGCAGTAAAGTACAGTCGGACATTCCCACACTATGTGCAGATTCTAATTCAGCATTACTTCGTTCATCATACTTCCACCAGCCTGTAAAATGTTCGATAAGCTAAAATTTATTATTATGTCCATCTGTTCGAAAATTATTGTTAACTAATCATCAACCAATAACAGACCTGTGCCTGTATGCCTTTTCTGTAGAAGCTTTTTGAGTTTTGAGAAGAAGAGAAGAGTTTTGATTAAATTGGATATATAAATAGAAAGAAACAAAAAGTCTTTATTGTTGTAACCTTCGATCAACAATAACTAGATATCGGGTCGGCGCGAAAAATACGTCTCGATAAATAAAAGCTCAATTGAAATGTGAGCTTTTATTTTGTTTGAAACACAGCCAATGTAAGCATGTTTCACATCCCGCAGTGTATTCAAAAGATGCAAAAATAATACCCGAAAAAGCAATTTAACGGCCGGAGTATCTTACTTTCGCTAAATGCATGTTGAATAAGTTATATTTTAAGCTTTAAACTAACAAATAATATCAAATTTTGAACAACATTACCGATTCTATACCTGTAGTACAAATGTTTGGTCAAGGCTCTTCAACCACGCACTATAGCGGGGAAAAGTACTCTATTCATTGCGTGTTAAGGTTGAATTCACACTAAATGTTGTTTAGGCTGTCTTTTCATTTGTGAGGGGAGTAATTTATTGCTTTGCTCGTTTTATCGTAAGTATTAGATAATATTTTCAACATTTGTGACTTTATTACTAGGTATCATGGTTGTAATTAGGTTGAACTTAAAAATGTTTGAAAACTTTTTTTCTCCTTTTGTTAGTAAACAAATAGCTACACATAAGTATATATTTACGCGTACAGCTTTTAGCTTCGATTTTGTATGTGACCCTTTATCTGGTTATTGCTGATCGAAGGTTGTAACACATTATGGTTACAATATAAATAAAGAAAACATACATATTATGCTTAATAAAAATGTCCAACAACAAAAAGGTTGAGTGATACTACAGCATTGATTGAAGTTTTCTACCATTCATTAAAATAGCAAACTTCCACTGAATAATATACCTACTGTTTAGTAAATTTTTAGGAACATTTATAATTTTTCGTGAAAGATTTACCATTTCTTCCTTCATAATACCATTGATGTAAATCTTGGTTGTTATCAGGGCTTGATTGTTGTGGAAAAGGATCTTCGAGTAAGATTGGATTATCAAGATAATCTACAGGAATTGCTGATCGACACATCGCACACTTTCTGCCTTGAAATGCTACACCCTGTAAAAGTACAGAAAACAGAAATAATACTATATTAAACTTGCGTCTGCTCGTGGTTCACATCGCGTTTTTTAAGCATCAGTTATATCCAACTCTTAATTTACTTTATATTATTAAAATATAAATAAAGTTCCTAGAAGAAAATACTTCTTTTTTTTTTTATTGTAGCACGGCAAAATGACTGCACTGTGCCTGATGGTAAGCACAGTACAATGAAAAAACAATGGCGACCACCGGGTGACACATTATCCATCGCCGGTGACCGCTGTCATGCCGGCTTGCTTAAACCTGGATATGCACAGACTGATCGCACAAGCGAATCACTGTGATGGGCTTTTTCGTCATATACATGGTGGTTGCGTCCCAGTCGGGCTGTAAAACCCTACCACCCCGCTTTCGCCATTGCCTTGTTCGTTATTTAGTCAGCAGGATGCAGGTGAGGTTGGCTTGGATGTCTCAAGTCTTAGATGTTATTCGACACCCCTTACACCCCAAAACCACTTTAGCATTAAGCTCTCTTGTGTATGAACTGAAAAGTGTAGTGAAGTACTAAACCTATAAATAGATAAATTTAGGAGTATCTGTTGTGAATAATTATATTCCTGGTGTTAATGTCTATGGACAGTGGTTATCACTTAACATCAGGTGACCCACCTGTTTCTTTGCCTACTATGATAAAAAAAATCTAGATTTTTTTATACAAATAGAAAGAGCATTTAAAAATTCTACTTGCATTTGTGTTACTAAAGTCTTAAAAATTATCTATAAAACTTGAACATGTCTATTAGATTGAAAAAGGCGTTACTTTGCAGAAATCCATCATTAAATATTATAGTGAACACTACTTTGCACTTTCGCTTGGAATTGATTGAATTGTTGCAGTTAGACATAGTAGTGTTCAATTAATTCCAAGCAGAAGTGCAAAGTAGCGTCCACTATAATATTTGAGCAGGTCTAATTCTGTAGTTTCATAATAACTGTGCATTATCATATTTGAAGATTTAAAAATATCAAATTATTCATACCTTGACACAGAGGAAACAAAAAACATGACCACAGGGTAGTTGCGTTGGATGTTGGCATTTTTGCAAGCAAACTGCACAGTCTTGTTCTGAAATCAACATTTTTAGTCCATAACAAAATCAATTTACATTTTTTAAGTGAACACCAGCAAGTTCTCGCAACTTCATGTGCATTTTCTATGTAGTCATTATTTTATATCTATGTGTACAAAAGAATAACTAATTGACTGAAAATTTAAGGATTCTCATGCAAACTTTCAAGCTCTTTTAACAACCTTAGCAATTGCAATTCTAAAAGTTGTTAATGCTCACCTACAGTGTAATAGACGCCCATATGCAAATTTTCCCAAACTTGGCCCCAGCCGTTCAGGCTGTGCATTGATATGTTAGTCAATTATTCTTTTATAAATATAGATATATGTGCATATAAATCTATACCAAGTTATTGTGGAAGCTACTGTACTATGTCAATCAAATCAAATCAAAAATACTTTATTCAGTTTAAACCCTAATAAGGTACTTATGAACGTCAAAGACTACTACTGGTTCGGAAAACAACCCAGTCATCGAGAAGAACCGGCAAAAAACTCGATCGGGTACTATACTATGTACTATACTAGTTCAATGTGACATGTGATGTGTTTTCACAAACATTAATATCATTTAATTACAAAATCAAGCTGCTTTCCAATCCTAAAAAACACTATATTAGGATCTAGAACATATTTCTAATTTGGTCTAGTGTCACTTTCACCATTAATATTATTCCTTCTGGACTACATGTCTAAATATATGTCTATAGAATATTTATACCCATATATATTATACATTATTATAGGGCCTATGGTTAGTAAAATCTACACAGATATTGTAATATATGTGCCGCACTTACTATTACAAAATTACTCAATATCAATAATACTAACAATTACTAAGACACACACCGCAAACAAAGACTAAGCCAAACATATTTGTAACATAATTTTTGTTCCAAAATATTCCTCTCGTTCATAAATAAAGAAATTAGTAATTGATTCAAGGTTGTAAAACAAATGAGTAATATCAATACAGCACTATACATATTGTAATGTTATTTATTATCATTCCCCATCATCGCAGCAAAATAAAAAAAAAAAAACTATTTATAAGACGGTTTTGACACAATATATTGAACATAAACTATAAGCTAATAAAATATGGTTCTTCTGTTTTCAAAAAATGATGTTGTACCTAATATATGTAGCTCTTTATGTGCACTGCTATTCATTTTTATTAAATTAGTTTAGGACATAGAACAAAAACTACGAGAGAATATATAACTGCTTTCAATAATAGTGCAATTATCCCATTTTTATTTTATAACACCACCTAAAGATTTTCTTTTCTCGCTGGTTTACCTAATATTGTATGTCAATTGTCAACTGTAGTGTTGCCAACGGCAAACCAACTCTAATCCAGATTCAACTTCAAAAACACCCAAAAAAATTATTTACAAATACCAGCTCACTCTCGTAACCTTAGAACTTAGTTACTTCTGAAGAAATCTTTAGTTACTACAAAAGAAATAATAGATATATATGTAAAACAAACCTTTATTATTATACTAGCTGACTCGTGCAAATTCGTCTGCAGCAAATGAGATATTAGCGGCTTCAATTATGTTTTTATACGCAAAAAAAATTAATAACCCAAAAACCCGATGGCAGCCACATCTACCACTTCCAACTGGTGAAGTCAAACTATCCATGGACTCACGCAAACATATCTCCAGCGAGTATGTTTAAAAGAATCCTACAACTCGTTTGGAGCATCACCTACCGAGGCCAATTAAAATAAAAACTAACCTACATATATTACCGATAAATATCTTTCCATTACCCCTTGGGTTGCTTCTGTACAGCTCAACTTCGCGCCCGTTCACTATTCGCGTAGAGCCTACTTCAAGACTCAACAATATTCAGAATACTAAATTTATCAAATATCGAAACAACACACGTACTGACAGAATTCTAATTCAGATTCATCTTCTACAATGCAATGTAACTATTATATAGGTTTATATTTTGATAAAAAACCTTGACACCTATGTTTAGCAAACAATTTTAATATAATAAAATAAATGTAACAACATATAAATGACAGTATCGTTCAAACAAATTTTTCAACTTTGTCGACATGGTATTATTGAAGTGAACTTTATTTAGAATCGTTATGGTTTGAAAAATGCTTCATGATAAAGAGACACATACATCAATAGAATTTAGCCTAATTGTTAGATTTTATACTTCTAATTCAACTTATTGATAATTACGCATAGAAATGCAATGTAGTCGTTGCTCAATTATAACTTACTGTACATTATATGGAACGATGAAGGCGTTGGTTCGGAACCCAACGATCATTTTTTTTGTTATTTGTTTTTTTAGGTAGCCTAGGGAGATGAAATATAGTTTAAATTTTTAGCTAATCTGCCTACTATATATAGCACAAAGAAAATTTAACAGAATCCGTCAAGAATTTCATGATCTACAAATTTTTTAGTTTCGTCCGTTATCCTGGAGAACCCATTGTGTTTTATGGGACAAAAGGTGTCCTAATGTCACTTTATAATATAAGTTATCACTGTATTAAGTTTCGTCAAGACTCGTTTAGTACTTTCGGAGTGATATGCGTATAAAAGAACAGACATACAGACAAAAATTCTAAATGAATTATTTTTTATTTCTGTATCTTTAAGAAATTCTAACCTGATTATAATTTTCAAAAAATATTTAATGTACATATTTGTCCTAGTTACAGTTCTATTATATAGATAATATTATTTGTTTGCTTGCTCGTACTAATCTCAGGAATTACTGGTCTTATTTGAAAAATTATTTAAGTGTTAGATAGCCCTCATTTATCGAGAAAGGCTATATACTATATATTATCATAAGACCATTGAATGGAGCACCAATGAAGAATGTTGCAAAATTGATGTTTTTTCGGGTTCGGGGGCCAAAAGTAATTATTACACGCGGACAAAGTCGAGGGTAGAAGCTAGTATTATCTGCACGTATAAACTACTACCTTAGGTAAATCCGTCCAGTAGTTTTTGCGTGAATCCTGTACAAAAAATAATTATACACAAAAAATTTAAAAACTATACAACATTAAAAATGGATGCTATCAGTTTTAAGGGGAAATCTACTACGTTGGAAGCACTGGTCAATTATATACAATATACATGACTTATTATACTTCAGTATGTAGTATATTATCTATGTATTATACTAAACATTTATGTCCTTGATTATATACGTAGACAGAGAAATAAATCTCTCTCTACCACTGAGTATTATTACTCAAAGAGTATAATAAGTATTATAGGAAATATTACTCCTTGCTCTCTACGATTATACATATTGTATAATGTTGCAGTCTTCAAGAATAGAACATAAAATAGGGATTTTAATCGTTAAATATTTAGGTATTATATAAGAACGCATTGTAGCAGCTATACATATAAATAAGGACCATGCCTTTGAACACGAAGTGCATTTATTAAAAACCTTGGAGTTATAGTGTTCCTCCAATCTTTTTGACCGCTCTGAATAGATTCGTAGAACATAGATACGTATAAATTTATATACCTAAGGTACTCTGTGGGTATAATCACATACTAATAGTCGTACAAGTGGTATAATTACGATCTACATTGAAACAACATTTGCAGAAACAAATTCTTATTTCAAATTTCTATAATAATGTTTTATCTTTATTTTGTCTTAAGGTCTTGACTGTACAATCCGCAAGCCGCATTTAAGGCTGTAGGTACTCAGAACGTGTAAAAGATTGGCAAGGCTATATCTTGTACTACATATTCAAAGAGTATAATAAGTAATACATATTAGAAAAGACGCCATATTTAAAATTTTATACTCGTATGTTCTCAATATTTCTGAATTGATATTAAATTTGTAGATTTGCATCAAATCTTATTTTTTCCAAAATAGAGGTAGCCTAAGTTACTCTTTATAACACCAGTAATCTGCCAGCGAAAGGCCTATCAAGATCATTCAGTCAAACCGTTTCGGAAATTAACTAGAACTAACAAGCGAAATGGGTTTGGAATATAATTACGCTATATATTGTCATAAGTAACCAATTAGTCCAAACTGTTAATTTAATACTATGCTTCCATTTCATTTATTAACAGATATATATATTTTTTAAATATACATTAACTACAGTTTGCTAATCATCCACCTTCCCTAGAAATAGACTTTCACAATGTAAGCATAATTATTAAGTCTCAATTTAAACGTCTAAATTAAATCTTATTTGAATTCCTCTTGTTTTGTATAAATAATTTTGAGTAAGAAATCTATTTTTTTCGCACAATGGTTTTTTACCGACTACGCCATTGACTACCAAGGTCTTAACAGCTTCACCGGACTAACCGTTTGCCTAGCAAGGCCTTAACAGCTTCACCGGTAAAAAAATTAAGTACTGTTATGCAATTATGTTTTCCTGTGTTTCCTGTCTCTAGGCAGGCTATTGGAAATCCTTATTTATTTTTATGGTGTAGTCAAATTATTAAAAAAAAAGAAGGTAAATATCTGTACAAAAATTAATCTTTGACAACAATTTAAAATCTTTTCGTAATCAACTTCAAAAAAGGATAAGGTTGTGTGCTCAGTTATATTTTTATTTTCAAAGGTCTAATCTGTTTAAATAAGGATAGCCTAACCTATAGGTAAAATTCTCAATAAAAATACACATTGGAGCAATGAACATTTATTCTCAGTTTTATAAAATATTTGTATAACACAATGTAATTCTGGAATGAAGTGCCAAAGGAAATTTTTGTTTTGATATAATTAATTTCACTTATCTAATTAGATTAAGTAAAAAAACCATGAATTTACTTGTCTCTTACTTTGATAAGATCATTTAAATCTAATGCTACACATATTTCCTTAGATTCAGTGCGTGGATTGCGGTCCAGTATTTCAGTAATAGGGAAATAATTATCTCTGTTATCAACATTCCATCCAGAATACTGAAAATGAAAAAACATATTTGAATATTGTTAACAATTCACCATATTTAAGTAATGTTTATTTATATAAGAAATACTACTTACCACACAAGTACATTTGTGCAAAATTTTTCCATTTGATTCCATTGGGATGAATTTCTGCAGGAGTGCTTTTCCATCAATCTTCCACAGGTTCAGCTCGTCCAATTTTGACACAACTGTGTCGCCTTCCCATTTGACATCAGATTTTAACAGTACAAAGTTTCCAGACTGTAAAATTAACATAATTAAAACTTTACCATGAAAATCAAATTTTTAATACATAGGTTATTTTCTGAAAGTTATACCCATAAATTCTAACTATGTATGTCTAAAATAATTTTCAATTTTTTATTTGTCTTTGTGAGAACTTTTTAAATATAGATCTTTGTTTTCTATATGTATTCATAAAAATTGCATAAAAATTTCAGATTCATTTTTTTTTTATGTCATAGGTGGCAAACGAACAGGTTAACACCTGATGTTAAGTGATCACCACCATCCAGGGACACTAACAACACCAAAGGTGTCGCAAGTGTGTTACCACCCTTTGGGGGGAAGGGTTAGGGGAGGGAGAGGAGAGAGGAGGGGAGCTGGGCCTCCGGCGCTCTCACTGACCGAACGAAACGCAACAATGCAAGCACTGATACTTCACATCGGTTTTCTGTGAGAGGGTGGTACTACCCCGGGCGAGCCGACCCATTCATGCAAAAACCAGTAATAGTTTCAGCGTGGCTCTACCACCATAAAAAATTTGAAAGCAAGTTACACCTACATACAATGTCAATTTACATGTAGGTAGCTGAAAATAATAAGTGTTGATAAACTGGTTTTGTCTTCTAAATAAAAGATACAAAAAAATGTTTGTGTTGATGTAGGAAGTAAGATAATTAAATAAAAAATGCATTCTATTTATTTTCTATGCTATGTATTATAGTATAGAAGTACAATAGAAACATTTTTCTTAAATCATGAAACTTATAATTTGATATAAATTTAAAAACACATGACTCTTCAGTATAAACTAATAAAACGAAGAAATCAATGCCATAATAAAAATGTTTCTGTTTATTTTTAAATACTGTTGATTACTAATGTAATTCTATTTATTTGTCTAATTCATTGAAGTAAGATGACTTACACCATTATTAAAATATGAGTAAATATTAATACTTATAATTTTTACTATATATAATAATCACCAAAAAAGTTAAATAAAATGTTAAATCAAAATATATATACTAGTGATAAAATTGATTCTTACATGGAAATGCTTTGGTACATCTTTAGACTGACTGGAGTCAGACTTATTTCCGTCAGAACCATTTTTCTCATCATCTGATCCCTCATCTTCATCAATTTCACCTTCTTCATCTTCCCCCTCTTCATCTTCTTCACCTTCACTTTCTTCCGATGACGAATTCTTGCGTTTCTTTTTGGTATTGTTGGAGGTTACTTTAGATGTCCTCTTACGTCCACCACCACGAGGGGCAGGTTCATTCTGTTTTATAAATATAGATAGGAAATCGTATCAAGAATACAATTGAAATAATCACATAACAAGCAATTCAATACATTTCAAAGTTTTTTTTATTTTTGCATGCATTGATATTTTTAAAAACCCAAGATACAGTCTCAAATAAAAGTAATACTCAAACTGTCCCCAAAAACTCACCGATATACCTAAGTAGTTATAGATATATTATAAACTTATGTTTTTGCTAATTCACCCTTACACAAATTATTTAAAGTTTTATTTACAAGCAGTGTTCAAAAAGTCCAAAGTCGCAAGTGACGAGAGTTTATTAGAATTGAGTGATCATTCTATGAGGACAATGTTAAGACGTTGACTGTGCATCTTGAGTTATTATATGTTAATGTTTGCACATAATATGGCTATTTACATAAAAGGAGGCAAAATTCATAATTATGTAAATGATTTATAGAAGAAACTTTTGTATGGAAATAATATTTGACTTTACTAATTTATACAACTGTGTTTTATAGAATACAAAGAGTGAAGGTGGTCAAGCAGATATCTAATTTAACATTTTGCCTATGTTAGTGCTGTTTAAAATTATAATAATGTCTTGTACTATTAGATAATTAGTATTATATTAATACCATAAACTCTAAATCATTCAAACTGCCAACAAGGAACTATTTATGGAAACATACAAAGAATTAATAAATTAAAACATAAACTCCACAGTTTAGACGACGTGAAGTCAAACTGTTAACAGAATGATACATCAATGTTTAAAGGGCTTATTGTCCATTACTATAGGCTCTGAGTAACAAAAGTTCATGATATTGAACAATATATTTGAGGAAACCGTTACATGTGCATTGTACATCACCAGACAAATCTAGATACATGATATACGACTTAACGACGACTAACCTAACACATACTTAGTATATTGTAAAATAAAGAATGATCCTGTTAAACCGTTAGTGTTTAATACTAAAGCAATTAATAATTGATCATATTATTCGAGAAACGCAGACAAACATTCTTAGTTTCTAAAGAATATATCCAAATTCAATACATACAGAATCGGCATCCGGCGTCCAATCTTCACCAGAGTCTTGAAACTCTTCTGGCTCTGCTGCTGGTTCAGAACCATCAGAGTCTTCGTCGTTCTTCTTCAAAGACTTGCGTTTACGCATGTTTGTAGACTTAGATGTAGGAAACAAACGGTAAATACGCTTTTAAGAGCGTTATAAAACCCACGCTTCAGTCAAACAATCAAGCCCTCAGAAGAGTGTTGCCATAAGAAACACGAAAAAGTATAAATACTATTGAGTCTCAGTATATAATATATTATCTATGCTTTTGAGTATCGATTACTTTTTTAATTCTCATACTTTACTACTCCATTATTTTCAATTCATAATTGATACTCTAAGATAAATTAAATTAAATCAAGAGTAATTTTTGGCAATTTTTTGGCATTATTAGATAGAAATAAAAACTTATGGTACAAAAAAAATAATTTCACGTTCACTTTTTCATCGTACTTTATATAATTTAAATGTTATTTTACTAGATATCAATGGCGAAGGATGAAAATATTCTCAAGGGATGCCATTTCGTGTAAAAATCAATTTATTCGGGCGTGCTTAAAATATCAGGTACCACCATAAAATTGTCACACGCGAATAAATAAATCACTTGAAGAGCACAATACCCAAAAATATCTAAAATCGTAGAGGAATTACAAATTAAAAATATTAAATTAAATTAAAAATTGATAAAAGAAGTTTTTAATAAGAAGGATTATAAGTAAATTTAACACTACAAATTTGAGTGACATTGTAACAATTTATTCGTTTGTCTTGACGTACACAATATAACGCACCGAAACTTGACCAACGTTACAATTGACTGAGAAAATAGTTATGTGCATTCTAGTGCAGGGTGGCTCGTTCATTCGACATGTCTCAAAAGCACCAATGATCTAATACGCATTGATTAAAACTATATATATATATATATATATATATACACATTTGAGATATATATATATATACACATTTGAGATATATATATATATACACATTTGAGATATATTATAATTTGTTAAGGTTTTCTATTACCAGTGCGGTATAACGTCCGCCGGGCACGCTAGTGAATATTATTTTTATGGAGACATTCTTTTATAGCATGGATGCAATTTGCTTGCGTAGGTGGCCTATATATTACAGACTGATAGCTCGCATTATCCATGACAATTAGGCCGAGATGCACCAAATTCTCGGTTATAGTAACGGTTAAAATTAACTATAACAATGACAAGAGTTATTAACAGTTACATATTCCAGAACTCGTTGCACCATTAAACGTTTTGTAAAAAAGATGAAGTTATAGGGTTACTGCGTAAATAATGCAATTAGTCCCTAAAATCAAATTTTTTACTTGGCAAGTCTTTGTTATATTTTTACCAGAAGTTCATTGCGCACAAAAAATCAATGTCCTTTGTTATTTATTTTGCATCTGTTTCTGGGAAGTGGTATATTAGATATTTAAGTTTTGATATATCAATATCAATGGTTGGTTCAGATAAAAGTAATACAAGTAAAGTCCGCGTCATATGTTATGGCCGCTCTGAATGTAGCTTTGAATTTGGCTTTGCGCATAGTACAGTCAAGAAGTTAATACAAAACAAATTTAAAATATTAGCGCAACATTGACATTTATTCATATTTGTTACGATATTATATGTACAGTATAGTAAGTTTTTAATCAATTATGATTCTAGGAGATATTTGCCTATTAAATTAAGTAATAAGAATGTGGTAGTACAACGACCACATTACAACTTTCAAAAGATTTTGTAGAATAAAAATACGACTTTTATTGTGTCATCTTGTAAACGCTTTAACAGCTATTTACGTAAAACTCTTTATTTTACATATATATATACTATTTGCAAATTATTAGAGTCTAGCCGACCCGTGGCCACTTCGTTGGGCGGTAATTGGCATTATCAAGCTACAACTTTTTTCTCAAAAACTCAATCATATATGATCTCATCTCATCGTTCGTAAGAAACGTTTTCGTTCGACCATTTTTTCTCCGACTTCCCAGATATTACCCCCCACAATCTCACAAACTTTTCCTCTTTATAATGTTGGTATAGATAATATAATTAGTTAATAACTTCTGCCCGCGACTTCGTACGCGTGGAATATTTATTTTGGGCTAAGACGCAGGGGAAGCTCTCAAAAGGAAAAAATACCCAGATTTTAAAACATTTCCGCTCCTATTGGTCTTAGCGTGATGACAATCACAAATAACGTGGCTTTATATTGGTAAAAGAATTTGCAAAATCGATTCAGTAGTTCCTGACATTACCCCTTACAACGTCACAAACTCACAAACTTTACCTCTTTATAATATTAGTATAGATAAAAACGAACAGATAATAAAAATTGAATCATTACTAAGGTAATAAAACAACATTAAAAACTTGAAATGGACAATAGTAGCTGAACAATAGACAAAACTACAAAAGTTCACCACATTATGTATTTGTCAGTTATAATTAAATCCAAATAACGTTTAATCATCTGGTTGGTGAGTTTTGGGTGATCGCGTTCTTGATTGAATATGCAGTATTCGTTTCTATCTATTAGGGACATAACTTGTAGCATATATTTTGCAGGTATTATGCGTGTTACAATACCGTTGTTTTAAATAAAATATATTCATAGTAAATAAATAATTTGTAATAAACAACGCCTTACATAGAAACATCATTTTTTAAAGTGGACGGGTGTTCTAATAAAAACAAATCTACAAGAAAAAGAAAAGATCGAAAATAGCAATCACGTTTAATTACCAATAACAAAACTAAATTGAATTCTGAATGCAACTGTACTACAACTAATAATGAAAGGACAGATGTGTCAACGTTGGTGAAATAGAGGGCGAGGTGTGCGTGCGGGCGAGGTTGCTCCCATTTTACCTCACTACGTCCCTCTGATACCTAAATTTGTGCTCTGCGCATCTACTTCAGAGAGGTTAAACAGTTTGACGCGGACTATATATTATAATATATTTTTATGAAACGTTATATTTTATCCAAAGCCGAGGTGTGCCGCGCACCCTTGAGCTAGTTGTCAAAATAAAATCGGCTGAGTGCCTTAAGCGCTCGCCTTAGTAGTCCGGTGAAGCTGTTAAGACCTTGCATGATCAATAGCGTAGTCAGTTCGAAAAAAAAAAAAAAAAAAAAAAATTTTATGGTGCATATTCAATCATAATAACGTGTAAACAGAACAAATGGTCCATACTTCATAGTAAGCTGTTTTAAAAAATGCTCTAAGTGCAATGCCAATGCATCTGATATTTTTTTAGAAATCTGAACTCTGTCCAAGAATATTTTTTTGGCCAAGTTTGCGAACTGATCAGAAATATAAGTTTCAATCCTTTTAAGAGGCAAATTATCTTTAAATGTACTAGTGTTGGCATGGTAAGAACTGTTTTGAGTTTCCCACAGGATTTCTCTCAGGATATATTTTAAGGTTTTTACTAGTAAACACGACAACCAGTTCAAAAATAGACAATAACAATATCGCTAACCGCCCAACATGGAGCGGTAATTGTAAACTTTAATTCGTGACTTCATTTTAGCTATTGCCAATTGGTGTAACTTGTTTATCACAAACAATAACTTTAGCCGAACTTCTGATGTTAACGATGACTGGTGCAACTCAGCCTTAGTACGGGTATTGTCAGACTGAGAATAAGTTTTTCTGTGTTCCATTTTGTAATTTTTTTGTTTCATAACATGCTGATAATCAACAGAAACACTTTTCTGTCTGTAAACAAAATCACAATTTGGTACGAAACCATTTTCTCCGCCAGCATGAACAATAATCCATCTCACTCTAGATAAAATATTTTTAGATGGACGGGTTTGTCTTTGCTCTGTTAATAATTATTCAGGCCGATCTCTTTAAGTATCATTCTGTAAAAGATAAGTAGACATTCCTTTAATGTAAAGGAACTAAAAAAATATTATGTGCATTATTTTAACACAAGAGTAATCCAGAATAACACTGAATAAAGTTAATTTACATTATATTAGAAAAATAAAGAAGAATACACAAAGCATTATATTTTACAGTTTTATATTACTTAGGTACTCTCTGGGATTTTGCTACTTTTGGAATTTCCTTCAATACAATATAGAATTCTTTTACTTTATTTCATTTAAATTCAAAATCAAGACTATCTAGATTTTCTTTTTATTCATTTCAGCATTCAGCTCTTTCTACATAAAATGCCAATTTCATATGTAAGAACCTAATACTGACATTCCTCTGAATACTTTTATCTGAAATTTCGCCTTTTAAACCAAAATTTTTATACTTTCTTTTTATATTTTGAAGGCAAAAGATTCTATAAATAAATTTTATTCCATTATTGTGAGTACATTAATTTTATTCCAATCTTCTTACTAAAGTATCGATTCTTAGTATATAGTATCTTATCTATGGTATCGATGCTTTTTATTTGGTACAGTATCAGTAGCTGCCAGGTACCTTCTATCTAATTCCACAATCAAAAATTTGCTTTTTAGTTTGTATATTATTGGACAATGTAATTTAAAACCATAGATATCAATTTTCCTATATAGGTAATATTATTGCATGCTTATACGATATTTCTATCAAAATTCAATCTTATACGACTTCTACCACCAATTTAATATTGAATTATTGCTAAAAAAATAATTTATTGAAATCATCTTTGTTTTTATCATTATTTTATTTTAATATCATTTTAGCAGATATAGAATCTTATCACAATTGATCGAAAATGAATTCTATAAATAGTAAAAAATCTTAATATTGCACTAAATTACTGTGCAATAGGATTGCGAGCATTACATGTGTGTAACAGTAATTTTGTATACAGTTTTAAACATCTATAAAAAAGTATTTTTCGTTCGTAACGAATACGGCAGTGTCCAATGAACAAATATTAATAATATCGCACCAATGCCTACGTGAAATAAAATATTGTGAACTTGAACTATGTCACGGAAAGAATAGTGGAAGTATGTAATGTTTAAGCAAAAAAATTTAGTAAAACTCTTTCTACTCTGAAATATAAATTGTGACAGTTTGTATTTGGTTTTATAATTTTTATAGCTAGCTATTTCAAGTAATTTTATCTTTAGGAAAGGTCTTCATCAGAGATGAATAAAATAACATCAAAATTTAATAGGTACCTCTACAAATTCACTGTGTAATTGAACTGTATACATATTATCTTTATTAGGTATATTTACTATTTTATTGCCGGTAACACTGGTTGCATGTCATATCAGCTGATTGCGTCACTGCTTTTAGAGAAGTAACGCAAAAACAAAAAACAAGTCGTAGTTGATTGTGTCCAATTAAACAGTATTGTTTCATTGAAAAATTATTGCGTAAAAAATCAATATGAAATTCCAATATAAAGAAGAACATTCTTTTGAGAAAAGGAAGACCGAGGGAGAGAAAATTCGCAGGAAATACCCAGATCGCGTTCCAGTAATTGTAGAGAAAGCCCCGAAGGCTAGACTCGGAGACCTCGACAAAAAGAAGTATTTAGTGCCTTCGGACTTAACCGTGGGCCAGTTTTACTTCCTGATCAGAAAGCGTATTCACCTTCGCCCTGAAGATGCACTGTTCTTTTTTGTCAACAATGTAATTCCACCAACATCTGCAACCATGGGCTCTCTCTACCAAGAGCATCACGACGAGGATTTCTTTCTTTACATAGCATTTTCCGATGAAAATGTTTATGGATATTAATTCTTTCAAATTCAAAATATTAGATTTATTATATTTTAATTAAATGGTGAAACTTAATTTTAAGGCTTAGCTTATTATTATTATAATAATATTGTCATTATGTTTTAATTATTATAAATTTAATTGGCACATTCATATTGTTTAATAATATTTCACTTTATATAATATGAGGTAATATCTTTGTTCTTCTATTTTTTTGGTTTAGGCGATTGATTATTTCTGTATTATCATAACAATAAACACAAACAAAGAAACTTGTATTTTTATTTCATTTTCACTTTATATTGTGCTTATATATTACTGAATTATGAACACTATTACTTACATGGTGAGAAAAATGACAGTCACTCTATTTCAAAATAAAAAAACAAGGTTATTAGTAAACTTCTAATTATATTTTTGTCGGAAACTATGTACATAACAATATTTAGTCTTTGGTATATTTGAATACTTATGATGTGAATACTGAGCGAAATATCTGCAACACACTGTTTAGTGAGTTCAGTTACTTTCAGTAAGCAAGAAGTTACAAATGTCTTTGTTCATGTTGAGATAAGGACATCATGTAGCTGTAATTTCTTAGAACAGTTTACAGGGTTGTAAGATAGAAAGGAGACAATGAATTAAGGCCTAAGAACTTTCCGATTCACCATGATAAATATCATAAAATATACGGAAGCAAAATAATTATATAATTGTACATTATTTTAATCATTTACATAGATAGTTTGAAACTGCAATTTGTCTAGGAAATTAAGAGGGCATGATACTCCCTATATATTATTTGTGATCAAGGTCACAGAGGTTATTCATGCTTAAATTATTGAGGTGCCACTCATATGAGTTAGGAGTGATTTCAGAAAATTGTTTTTAATTGGTATCAAACTCCAACCTTTAAATTTGCATTTAACATGATTTGAATTGCTTGTCTAATAATACGTAAGATCCAAGAATTAGTTTTGGGTTAATTAAAAGTTTATCTATCCTTCCTTTTCTTGGTTTCAAATCAGTGGGTTTACAGTAACACAAACCATACATACTGTCATATGCAAAACAGTGAATCCAACTCTTTTATGTGTAATCTTCTAGATAAGCAAAAGTACAGACTATTTCTGAACAACAAAAAAACGCAACGTAGTAACTTACATTATTGTGTCTGTGACATATTCTTCAGTATTTACAATGTAGTTCGGCGTTAGTAGGAAAGGGCCGCAAAAAAATCTGTCTAGTTTTAAACTACATGGTAGCAAAAGCCATATACATACACAGCGCGTTTTCTACTTAGAATACAACAGAAAGTGTATCCTAGTGCATGGTTTTAGGAGCGCCGGCAATAGAGACGCACCAGAGTAGTGCTTGCATCTTCCCAATACATTCTTGATAATAAAAACCGGCATGATCTAAATACTAGAAGCTGTGACAAACTGGTTGTCCCATGTTTCAGGCTCAGTAAAACCAGTAACAGGTTTTTAGGGAATAGTGTTAGGTTTTACAACAAAGTCCCAAAGCATATTACCGATTTGCCGGATTGTGAGTGAGTGAGCGCCATGTCAAGCTGGTTTTGGTGTTAAAAGACTATTATAGAGTAGATCAATATGTGAACGATGGTGATGTCTGGAATTGACTCATCTCTGTGCATCCACTAAAACGATTGGGTTAGAGGAGGGAGAGGGGAGAGGAGAGGGGAGGGAAGGTGGGCCTTCAGCGCTCTCACTGAGCGAACGAAACGCAACAATGCAAGCACTGTTACTTCACGTCGGTTTTCTATGAGAGGGTGGTACTACCCCATTCAACCTGAAACCAGTAATAGCTTCAGCGTGGTTCTACCACCATTAGAGATTCTTTATAATGGTATAAATATTGAGGAAAACCTTTTCGAAACTCTATTCCATAACTCAGATAACTCTTACATTCATCTTAATAGTAATTATTCGATTATTGAGTAATATATTCAAAGTAATAAGAATAAGTTTGAAAATACTTGTCTTCCAAATCTAATAGCTATCGTACGTCTAGAAGGAAGTGGTAATTTCGCTTTTGTTTTTCATGATTGAACGATTATCAACCGGAATAATATTTAAAGTATGATTCATTTCTTATCTGTACGTATCCATGTCAATACAACAATCTTTTACTGTGTACCAACTTATACAATTGAATTACTGTTCTTATGTTGGTATTTGTATAGACTCAACTGATTCGTGCGAGTGGTAATAGTTTAACTTTTTTATTGTCATTCTTTGTATACATTATTTAATATTGCTACTACAGTATAATGAAAACACTATCAAAATACGTACAGAGATACAGTATGATTTTAATGATTATTTCACGTTTAAGTGGGTTTAATTCTGTAATATATTATTTTAAAATTCATAATGACAACAGAAACCTTTCTTTAAACGATATAAGCGGGATGTGATGTACCTAATTTAAAAATAGTCACATTTCGAATGTACTGATTCTCGCACGATTAGTTGGGCATTATAATATATGAAAAGGTCAATCGAATCCAATTTTTACATTGAATATCATAGTATTATGCCATTACATGTAGTATTTTTTACGTCAATAACTTTCAAATGAACTGTATTTTTGATTATAGATATATAGTTAGAATAGATAAATAATTCTCTAGGAATTAAAATACACTACATCGATCAGAATGCTTATAAATACCTGTGCTTGTAAAAGATGCGATATTATACTGTAGAAAAGAGAGCTTAAAAAGTTCCGTTGGTCGATATGAAAAGACCGGAAAAAGTATTGTTATTTTTGCAACACAGGTGTCAAACGGAGCCCTTACCACGTGTTACGGAAGCGACCGATCCGACTCGAAGTTGAACGAACGTGGACGTAAATAGTTTTGAACTTTAGTGGCATTCTGTACTTCGAACTGTTATAATACTTTCGCGGCGCGATTTTTTTTTCTGTTGAAACACTTGCACAATATCGGAAATTGAAATAAAGGCACGCTTTACACAATTCTTAGGGCCTAAATTGAATAAAGTATATAAGTAAATATACGTAAATGGGCAAGTCGATTTGATTTTGGAAATGTACTAGTTTTTTGGTAATGAAATTTCCTGTCACTTAGAAAAATCAAAAACTGAAGAGTCTCGTACTCCAAGCTGTTATTTGATTAAAATATTAAATTACAGATATATCTACACTATTACTGTTAATTTCTATAACAAGTAATGATTGTAAACTTCCTCTTGTGGCTCGTAAACCAATGTTTTATTTGTGTTAACAGAAAGTGTAATTTATTTTATGTGTCGAAACGTTTAAGTTGTGTAGTGTTGAATATTTTTATGTTATGTATGTATGAATGAATGTAAAATGTGTCGATCTTATTTATTTGTACTTGTTAATATAATGTATATTAATAATAAGCAGAACAAGTATACTTTTATAAGATTTCTGTAGGTAATTTTAGAATAGTTTTCGAAATCGCTTAAAATTAAATAAGTTTTTTTTTCGAACTGACTACGCTATTGACCAAGCGAGGTCTTAACAGCTTCACCGGACTACTAAAGCAAGCGCTTAAGGCACTCAGCCGATAAAATGTGCGTTGGCCAGGAATCGAACCCGGATCAACTGCTTGGAAGGCAACTATGCTGACCATTACACCATCAACGCTGTATTAAATAAGCATGTAATCTATATTGTACAGTTTGGCTTAGTCCCAAATAAGGTATCTAGCTATTGCAGCATAATTTATTGTAGGTATGATAAGCTTGAAATTTTATTTCTGTTAGTTTGTTGTTGATAAAGGTGTATATATATAAATAAAATATATATAAACTTTAGACTAATATTGACAAATGTTTTCTTAACACAGTCTCATTTTTTTTAAGTTCAGTAAATTTATTGCAATATTTTGGAGATGCCAGGAAATAACGATCTTGTAGAGAGATCTTGTTAATTTTTCGCTGCTAAACTTTTATTCAACACATTAAAATGACTCATTTACGTTGAAGTATTTTATTAATTATATATACTGAATGGAAACTGTTGGCCCAAGTGTGGAAAAAACCTCCAAAACAAATAGTTTGTTGAAAAATATGTAAGTTATGAGAACACTTAAGTTTATTTCTCACTAGAAGAAATCCGGTGTTGAAGTGAAAATATATAATTTAGCTTCAGGTATTTGTGGTAGGAAATTAATATTTCAGGACAATGAGTTTAACATTAAGACCACTTTTGTAAGAATTACTATTTATTTTGGAATTAAAATCTATTACAATATCATTATCATCCATTTTCAAAATAAAAATGTACTAATACAATAATAAAATTTCTAAAACCGCCTATGTATGAATAGAATATCTCTGATAAAGGCTAACAGATACATAAAACACAAGTCTATTCGTACAGCCAAGTTGCTGTAATTTGAAATTTTATTATATAGAAAGCACATATGAGGGGTATAATAACAAAGGCGGTAAAGTCCTATATGATGACAAACATAGATTTTAATTTTATTAGATGTAGTAACATCTTTCTTACTAAATCACATCGAGAGATTTGAACAAATCCGGCACAATACAATAGAATTGTAGTCATAAACGAAACGTTTTATAACAAATTGTGGAAAGTTTTCGACTGGTATAACAAACTTAGAAATGTCCATTTCGACCAATCAGGGACGAGATGTTTCAATGGCCACTTGTAACGAAACTGGACTGTGCATGTTTTAATTTTTTTTTAATTATAAGTATTTAAACATATTATTTTAAATTAAAAAAAAACTATAAAGTGAAGATGGAGTACCGACCTAAAGTTGTAGCTAAAAGTAAAGCCAGGAAAAGAGCCGCAAATCCAGAAAAGCTATAATTTCTGATAATCTGTTATAAGTCTGGTTCTTTTTAGTATTTTTTCATTTGATTGATTTATAGAAGTAAAATAAAAATATGTTTTTTTTTTTAAACCTTGGCAGTTAACTATCAACATTATAGTCTAACAAATATGGCAAAGTCCTTAACCATTCATAGCAAAAACGGAAAAGTCCTTACTTTACTAATAAATGTTGCAAAATCCATTTTATTATTTAAGTTTTTTAGTCAAGTAACTTGTTTTAGTATGAAACGAAACAGTATCTAAATTTTACATATAGATATAAATTATAACAGTAAATATGTAGTATACTTTTAATATTATTCGTTTTTTTGTAAATGACGTAAACTTACTTTAACTGGACTTTGCCGCCTTTGTTATTCGACCCCTGATATCAAGTATCACACATATTTATAACTTAATGCTTTCATGCTTCATTATGCTAACAAGTAAAATAAAAATAAGATGGAAAATTTAGCACAGTAATATGTTATCTAATGAATTGTGAATAATTATTGTTATATTATAAAACAGACTAAGTTAAAAAATGTACGATATACTAGAGTCTGTGTTATTTGTAACTATGATCTATGACCCATGAATTATAATTGGGAACAAGGAAAATGTATGTTTCTCATGCAAAACTGGTTAACTCATACGCATTGAAATACTTTTTGCTCACTACCTGCATATACTATGACATTTGTTCAAACAGCAGTATATGATAATAAAAAAATTCACACTCAATAATAACATGTTATATTTGAGTAGGAAATTTTAAGAACAGTATTTAAACTACATTTCAGTTAGTACACAAATATTCATAGAAATTGGATAAAAATGCTTACAATTATTTATCATATTAAATTTCTATAGAACGGACGATACCGTTTTTTTTAATTTACTTAATTACAGACAAATATATCCATCCTCACTTAAAAATATTAAAACACGAAATCCAGTTGAAAATACCTTTAGACTAAAAAGAATATAATTTAATTGAAATCATTATAAAGAGGTCTCATTACAGTTTTCAAACAATAAATGAGGTCATTTGGTATTTACGATTTTTTTTCATAATTAGACAAAAAATAGCCAGTTCTTTTTATTTTTGAACTCTGCACATTTGAAGTTCGTTATCTGACCGATAATAATATAAGAGTTTCACATAAAAAATAAACGAAAATTAACCCTAATATGATACTTGTAAAACAATGTTATGGATTAATTGACATATAGAAACACGAGACGAACAGTCTCGAATAAAAGTAGCGATCAAAACCGGCCGCAAAAACTCCCCAATATACACATACGTGGTTATACTTATGCGATAAACTTATGATTTCGCAAATTCAACCTTACCTGAATGAGTTGAGAGTTGTTTTTACAAGGACGCAAGCGACGCGAGACTATTTGAAATGACTGCATAATGCAATCATTTTTGTGTGCCGGCTGTGAGACGTTAATTGTGCGTCTTGGGTTTTTGTGTATCAATGTATGGATTAATCATGTTACATTTTACACTGAGACCAATTTATACATAATACAATAATTATGATACAAATAATAATATAAAAGTGTAGAAAAGCATAATGATATAATTAAAAACTAAACATGTTTTATCTTACTCAGAGGAACGTTACGACGTGTTGTTTCATACCTAAATTTTAATTATAGATAACAATATGAGTAGAATGATATTCGTTACAGTGTTTATAATATTTAAAACCTCATATAGTTATGTGATCGTCGCGATGGCCGTCCTCGAGATCGCGTACCCCGTCCACGCGTACCGCTTTCACTGTCTGCACATACAATACGTATATTTATACAAGTGGTACCACACAATAATACGTAACCATTTGAAAACAACAACTGTTTAGTGTCCACACAGGCCAATTCCTATTCTATTATTTCACAATTAACTAGTACATCTGTTTCGATCAATCGATAGGTGTAATATACATTTTTGTCACTCCCTATTTGGAGCACGCAAATTTTCGAAAGTTGTAAGTCCATTATTTTTAGTATCTCAAAATGTACACCTAGTTGTTATGGGTATATGCAGTAAGATACTATTATAAAATCTTCAGAACGAAAACCAACTATATACTTATAATTAATAAAAACTAATAACTATAATTTTTCGGTACTTTTGAATTTCCCTTTGAGAGCACTGTGTGCCCGCCCCTATAAAAAATCCCTGCATTAAGGTATCCCTTATTTACCAAGTTGTTTTTTTTTTACTTAGGTATCGTTCAAATCCTTAGTAAATATCGCAAAAACATTAAAGAAAAAAATTCGATGCCGTTTAACCTTTCCTAAATGACTATACTTTAAAAAGTGAAAAAAACCCCATATTAAATGTATGGGAAAAGTATTGTCCTTTAGAAATGGTTTAACGGCATCGGATTTTTTTTCTTTAATGTTTAATTTGAACGTTACCCAAGTCAGAAAAATCAACTTGGCAAATAACGGATACCCTAATTACATAATATAATTGTAGAAAAATTTAATTACCAGGGTTTCTAAGAAATAAATAAAATGCTGGCTTGTTTTATAATGTCTTCAGTTGATTCAAGTGGTAATCCATGTATATTCGAAACCTTATATTGAGGTGTAGTTTTCGGTGAAGGAAAACATCGTAATTAAATCATTGTATGGTGGTAGTGCTTATTCTAAACCAACTTGAAAATCTGTCTACAAGTATCACCATAAAGTGGCTGTTATCATCTTACTCCATATTGACACATAATATAAGGTGAAATTGCGAAACGCTTCAAACCTTTTAGGTTATAAAGTGAAAAAAGTCCATTTACTTAACAATCTATCCATAACTAATCAACGGTGGAAAAACATGCATTTAGCAATCTTTACACATTAATCTATTTACCTTTGTAATTATACATATTAATTATTGACCATTTCAAATGATCTACTTCTTTTCTATTATTATAATTTCCATTTTAATGTTTTCATCAGACAATTCGATAGAATTGTGACCACCATACGCAACGTAATAAGCACGTAACAGTGGCACTGTTTTATATTGCAGCGTTTCAGGATGAGCCAGATTATAACCAGGAGTCAAGAGGCTCACCTGTCATTGGTTGCTGTTATTCTTCGATTCTATTCTGCTTACCATCAGGCACAGAAAATAATTAGAGTACTCTACTTATACGGTGTTATTACAAAAAAGTTAAATACGTATTGAACCCTGGCTTTAAAATGGTGTCATATAAAATGCAACGCGGTCGCTGAATGTTCGCCAACTTGCTTTTGTGTCTCGCTTCGGTTACGTTAGGTTAGATTTGTGAAAAAGGACAACGCGAACTTGCCTTGGTCGAACGCGGTGCATTTATTAGGAAACTTTTTTAAACCAAGTATTCAATACGTATTTAACTTTTTTGTAATAACACGGATAAAGTTTTAAAAAGTCTCAAGCTACCTTTAGACAATAAAAAATCGATTTCAAACTTTCAGAATCTTTATTTATTAGCAATTCTTCAATATTTTCTAAAAGAAAAGGGTTTTCGAGGATTTCTTAATCTGTTGAAACGTGATAAACTAACAATACTTCACAAAAGATTAGAAAAAAAGATTTTTTTTTGGGCCACCCTACATAGCAGTACCAGATTGTTTTGTTCTTTTTCTATAACACAACTTTCGACACGTAAGCATATGTTTATCTGGTTCATGTTCGGCTCTCTATTATTATTGCTTAATATACATACTCATACTTACGTTGTAAATTAACTAAAACAAAGAGGCTTAAGTGTGAAGCGACGGTGTTTCCGTGGCTATTGATAAAGTTCATTGACATCACTGTATTTTAAACGAATTTCAACAAGGAAGAAATATTACAAAAGCATGTAGATGATAGGACCATATTTCTAGGACGTAGCACCCCTCTGACTATCGCTTGGTGTTAATTGTAACAATTTTTTTGAAGGGAAAAAAATTTAATAATGAAGAATATATTGAACAAGCACTAATTCAATTTTCTCGCATCAAAAGATGAAACGTTTGTTGAAAATGGGATATCCAAATTCCACGTCGGCAAGAAGTCATTTAATAATAATGTTAATTATTATTAATTACTAAAGTTTATTGAGTGGAGTTTTTGGCGGGATCTTAGTCTAGTATGTGGTAGCTTTTATATTTTATAATATCGGTGGAATTTTACATAATATAGTCATGGTTATTGTGTACAAGTGAAGTGGATGGAAAATAATAATACCATGGAGTATGAAGTCTGAGATGCTACGAAAACTCTCTAGAAAGTTCTAACAAGGTGGTCATCATCAAGGTGGGATCATAAGACACTTTGTAATATAATTACCTACTTGACAATGGCAGTAATAATCTAGAACAGGGGTTCCTGAAATTTAAAGATATGGGAACACCAACCAAATACCTTTATAAGAACCCCATATCAAATCAACATTGAAATTTATATAAGAACATTTTTTAAGAAACGTAATTTTATTTTTGTTATTCTTAACTTAAAGTTTTAATGTGAAAATTGAAATTGTTTTACTGTTTTATGATTAATTGTTTTATAGTTCGGTATTATGTCCGACAATTGTATGCGTATATCTGGGGTAGCATCCAATCTTGACCTGTATATATTTTTTGTGTCTAAAAACCCCGTTTCACAACGATACGTTGTGACGAATGGCAGCAATGTTAAGATAAATAATATAGGCTAATAAATAATTTTGGCGCAATCCTGATGACTATACTACGGAACCAAGTTTGGGATTTCCTGATCTAGAAGATTGTTTGCGAAACACAAAATGAAGAAGAAATTTATAGATGCTAAGAAGATTTTTTTGTTCTATATCAAAAATGGATAGAAGTTTCCAGTAGAGAGTATAGGGTGACTGGTTAGTCATTGATAATATTTATAGAGATGACTCAGTACTCGATTATCATCCACTAAATGAATTAAAAAATAGGTGCATAATATTTGACCTAATTATCTAGAGAAATACAAAAATTATATTTAATCCCATACGCGCCTTTGTTTGTAAGCACGTGGCAGGACGGTATCAGTGACCGACGTATTTAGTGAAGCGTGAAAGAACTTGGGGTTAACGACTATCCAACAACGGATCATTTTTCGCAGTATGAACAAAAAAAGAGACTATTGTCCGTATTATTACCGAAGGTCAAAAACTCCGGGTCGCCCCTGGCAAGTTTTGTCACCGGTCATTGAATCTAGGTTTATTAGGTTTGTGTCCATACTTTTGAAAGTTTTAGAACAAACTTTAACTAAAGTTCTCTTTGTTGTTTATTCGTATTGGTCTTGATATTATTATTTTATATGTTAAATGTGACCATAAACTATAATCTCATAGAATACTGTTAGCGACTAACCTAACACCTGGTGTATACAAATACATATTGGTATAAATGTGTAGTTAAAATGGAAAATGAGCTAAATCCAACTTTGCCCTTAATCATTTTTTTTTATAGTAGCACGACAAAAAGACTGCACTGTGCCTGGTGGTAAGCACAGTACAATCCAAAAACAATGGCGACCACCGAGTGGCACACTATCCATCGCCGGTCGCCGCTGTCATGCCGGCCTGCGAAAAGCTGGATATGCACAGACTGATCCCGAAACGCGACCCGCAGAAGCGAATCACTATGACGGGCTTTTTCGCCATATACATGGTGGTTGCGTCCCAGTCAGACGTTTTACGTTACTTTTCAAGATTTTTACATATTATAGATGTAAAATGTATTAGTATTTATTTTGTTATTAATATTTTTTCATGTTAAATGTGATTGATCATGAAGTATCATGTCCTTGAATATTGCGAGTGTTCAACTAGTGTTATGGTATATTAGAGTGTTTGCGATTGGTTGGTTACCTGCGGCGCGCATCCAGCGTTGGTTGTGCGGCGGTTGCGCGTGGTGCGAGTGCGGCGCGTGCGGGGAGTGCGGGGAGCGGGAGGGCGCGCGCCTCGCCGGGGCACTCGCCTCCGCCTCGCGACCCTCCTCGGCCACCTACCACACACATAACCATTTTATTCTGATACTTTGCTTACACAACCTTCACGACAACTTATTGTCCGTGCTCTCTATTTAAATACATATATTTACAAGAGATACTACTATACGAAATTTTCTGTACGAAGTGACTAATATATTAGAATTAGTCTCTACTAGCGGACCCGGCAGACGGTGTCCCGCCCTAGTTATAAATAAATCCATGACAAATTAAATACCAAAACGTGCCCCGTGAATCACTTTACCTACTGGTGAAAACCGTATGAAAAGCCGTTCAGTAGTTTTTGAGTTTATCGCGAACAGACAGACAGACAGACGCGGTAGGGGGACTTTGTTTTATACTATGTAATGATTACAATTAGTAATAATCGAAATGAAACAATTATGGTATTGGAAACTTTTCTTTACCCATTGTAAATAAATCCAAAAATGTCATAATTATTATATTTTAAAATATGAGATTTCCCTTCTATGTCGTACTGTTATATATCTGTGTAAAATGTAAATATTCCATCGACTATATTGATTAATGATGGTGTATTTATATATAAACTATAACATATTTTTACCCCAACAGAGAACCCACACATAAATTATTAACTGTTTCGAACAAAACTTCCGAACCGGTTAAAAAGGCAAGTTAACTCAATTTTTAGCCAACATATGGATGGCATATTTTGAAAATTGTAATAAATCTATTTATATATTATTTTTGAATAGCCAAAAGATATTGCTTACTCTTAATACTTGTCATCAATCTGTGGGCCTTCACTGAGCAGGGGACAAATGTACAAAATTTGACATAAAGTATATACTACTATTATTATTAAAAATCATAAATATTTAAGCTACCGTATGAATACATACGTATGGATATATAAAATCGGCAGCAGTTAAGAATAAAGAATCACGGGTATTATATATTTATTTTATTAGTATATATAATTTACGAAATTCACTTTATTTATACAATTCCACTTAGAAATCTTAATTTTTTCATATAGTTTTATTTCGGTTTCATTCTTAATTTTACTATCTATGTAAAAATTCTTCTTCAATTAATTAAAACAGTTTAACATTAAGAAAACGTAAACACATGATTTTGGGGTTAACCATTTATACTTTGAGACTACTAAAAGATTGTCAATTTAAGTATACCTTTCCTTTTTTACTATTATTATTATAAACAACTTTAGTACATCAAATTTTATTTTGGTTAGGACTTAATAAATGTACTGCTTGAACCATACATGACTGATTAAATTTGAAAAAAAAAAGTAAATAAATCAAATTACGTGTACATGTTTATTAGTAAATACTTAGAATGATATATAGATTATTTTTAATGGCATTGGGTAACTTTTGAAAATTGACTTTTAATTTTATTAAAAGTGTATTCCGAGTCGATTATTCCAATGACTTAAGTAATAAAAAAACCTGTTGTGGCGATGACGGCTCGCTGCCTTGTGAGCTGACCGCGGTAGTCTCTTCCTCTCCTCTTGTCTCATCCCAGTCGCGGGTCTCGCCACCTTCTGCACCTACACACGAGACGTTAATATTAATGGATGTAGTCCGGTGAAGATGTTAAGACCTTGCTTGGTCAATAGCATAGTCAGTCCAAAAAAATAATATATATATATTAAAGAGTGTGCTCGTCTAGTAGTAGCCTATAAATCGTTCTATTTTGAAGTTTAAATATTAATGAAAATAAAAAACTTCTTCCATATTTTTTTATGGATAACACTAAAAACTGCAATAGCTTATCTGCTAAGAAAAAAAAAACAAAATCAGTCCCTGTCCTATTAACATTATGTATCTCTTAATTCTTGTTACGGATAATCACCTAATTGTAGAATGCATGTCGTTTATTAAAACTAACCATCTGAAGTTTCAACTTTAGATTTCAGTGTAATGCTCCTGTGTATGTTTATAATCTAACAATAGTAACAATAGTACACTAGTGTGCTTTGTTTGTGGTGTCTGTTTGTAGAGAGCCCCGTATGGATATAAAGAAATTTGTTTAATTATCTGGCGCAATCTCCATTGTTTATGGCTCTATTCACTTGACGTTGGCGAAATTGTGTGCGCACACATGTTACCATTTTAAAAGAAGAAAAAGTAAATCTTTTGAGATACAGAAGAGAAATGTGTTCTCAACTGGTTTTATTTATATATAGATTTTAAAATATTTCATAGACAAAACTGCAACTAACTGTGAAGTAGCAATAAATAGAATTAGGAATAGAGACCTAGAAAAATATTTAGTTGGTAAGTGTATGAGATAAATTATAATCTATTAGCGTTTGCTCACAGATTTGAACATGTTGATGAAGATTTCATCTATCCCTCGGGATCAAATTTTTTTCTGGATCAAAGGTACACTATGTCCTTTTCTATACCTCTGACAACATGTATGCAAAATTTCATGATAATCATAAACTCATATTCACTTCATATTTATACCAATATTATAAAACTAGTGGGTTTGTTTGATTGTTTGGTTGAACACACTAATGTACTGGTTCGATTTGAAAAATTCTTTCAGTGTTAGATATTTAAGTCATACATCGGGAAAGGCTACAGGCTATAATCATCACGCTAAGACCAATAGGAGCGCAGCACCAATGAAAAAATGTTTAAATCGAGGTGTTTATTCCTTTTGAGAGCTTCCGATGCGTTTTAGTGTTAGCCCAAAATAACTATTCTACGCGGACGAAGTTGCGGACAGAAGCTAGTAAAAAATATGCTAATAGGTGTTACCAACTATACATGAATGTGCGGCCCACAGTTGTGTACCTCAAATGTAGCTCTCGGCCGGAAAAGTATGACGACCGACCCCTGCTTAGACTATATTGTTGCTTAATATTAGGCGAGATTGTGGTTAATAATTTGGTAGGTGGTAGAGCCACGCCGTAGCTATTACTAGTTTCAGTATGAATGGGTCGGCTCGCTCGGGGTACTACCACCCGACCCACAGAACACCGACGTTGAAGTAACAGTGCTTGCATTGATGCGCTTAGTTCGGTCAGTGAGAACACCGGAGGCCCACCTCCCTTCCCCTACCCACTCTCCCATACACAGGCCGGCAACGCACTGACGACTCTCCTCATGGTGCAAGTGTCTATGGACGATGGTGATCACTCAACATTAGTTTGCCTCCTTATAACATATAAAGTATTGAAAATAAGTGAGTTTAGATATACTAACGCGAGTCGGACGTCGGTCTGTCGGGATGCGGGGGCGGCATCGCGGGTGCGAGGTCGGCGTGCGTGTCGTGGTGCGCGTCGTGGTGCGCGAGCGTGCCCGCACCCGCGCCCCCCGCGCCCGCGCCCGCACCCGCCTCCGTGAACGTGAACCGCGCGCCCGACGCCGGCCCGCCCGACCCGCTCGCACCCAGCGGCGACACCACCGCCTCACCGAATCTGTACCGTATACGATCACATATAACAGCATTACTCGTCTCAAAATCAAAATTAAGGGTGTAAGGGGTGTCAAATAACATCTAAGACTTGAGACACCCGAGCCAACCTCACCTGCACGTGGTGCACCCTGCTGAATAACGAACGAGGCAATGGCGAAAGCGGGGTGGTAGGGTTTTACAGCCTGACTGGGTCGCAACCACCATGTCTATGGCGAAAAAGTAATAGATAGAAAAAGTCATAGTGATTCGCTTTTGCGAGTCGCGTTTCGGGATCAGCGTGCATATCCAGTTTTTCGCAGGCCGGCATGACAGCGGCGACCGGCGATGGATAGTATATCACTCGGTGGTCGCCGTTGTTTTTGGATTGTACTGTGCTTAACATCAGGCGCTGTGCAGTCATTTTGCCGTGCTACTATAAAAAAAAAATATCCTTTATTCAATTTAGAAGAGAGTAACCGCTTATGAACGTCAAAGCTACTACCAGTTTGGAAAACAGCCCAGTTATCGAGAAGGGCCGGCAAGAAACTCGATCTAGTTTATCTTTTCATGTCATATATTTTTACAGTAACATATATATTTACATTCGTTATTAATGGATGCACAGAGAGGGGCGTCATTTCCAGACGTCACAATCGTTCACGTATTGATCCACCCTATAATAGCCTTTAGATATTAAAATTGTCTAACTTATCATATCTAATCCATCTAGGTCAGGGTTATTGGTAATTCGACGTATTCCCGTTACGAGGTTATAGAGGTCACGATAATTGTAACCCCCCTTATGCATTATGGCAAAAATGAACCATTTTTTAGTTATCGTGTTTTTTTAGCATTTTTCAAAATAAGTCAAAAATGCAAGCTTCCATTAACAACTCATTTTTTTCTTATTTTTTTCCTTATTTATTTCTAAAATGCCTTAAAAACAAAAAAAATAGTTATGAAACTTTGCTTGCAAATTATTTTTAATCATAACCGTTGTCTTAGCTCTCCAACAATGCATAAACAACTAGAAACTTATAGCAAAGAAACTTAAAAAAAAATGATCACAAAGGAAGCAGGTGGATATCGGTATTCAAACTAAACTTATATTCATTCTTTAAAATTTCCATACAATTAATTAAAACCAATACCCAATGTAAATAAAACCAAAAATACAAACTTAAAATAAAATTTAGAACCAGTTAGTAGTAATAACAATTAATAATAACTAACAATTTAAGACATTTTGTAATTTTAATTTTAAATTTAAATTTTGTAAATCAAGTAGCCACGAAATGTTTAACCAGTCCAGTGCCTGTTAAACATGTATTAATTTATAGTATCTGGTGTCACTTACCCGTCATTTCGTCTTGGCACATACAAAGTGGGTGTGGATGGAACTATACTATCGTCTGCATCATCACCTCCGTTCCCACCAAGTGACAAAGTCCCAGAAGCTGCAATTGTAATAAAAATGTAATAATTACATATATACCTTAGTAGCATATTTTTTCAAACAAGACCAACTAACTGTTCCATTATTGAGGAATAATGGTAGGTTTTGCAAATAAATTAATAGACAACATCTGAGTACTATATTAAAGAGTGTGCTTATAGCGTAATAGTGGTATATTTTGTGGACACAAGGAGTAAACTCAAGGATTGCAAATTCCAAAACGATAATTTGTTGTTACTACTTAATATACATTGAAACCAGATATCTCATTGTATAAATCAATAGTAATGATGACTGCACTAACAAGTTAATAAACTTCATTAAATTATCAATACACTTACAAGTAAGTCAGTTAGTGTTTGATTGAAAGGCATACGAAATAGCTTAAATATCCACATATAAACATGAAAGTTGTGTACAGAATTTGTTAAGAAAGAAATTCAGGTTCTAATATTTTTTATTGATCCTCATTTAGAGATGGGCAATTCTGTATAAACCTTTACTCTTAGTTACATAATTCCATAGCTATAGTAATATGTAGGTTACATATTTTCTTTTACCGTTGGGCTTCCTATCCCCTGTCAATTTACTTTAATTAAAAAACACTTTGTTACTTTTATTAAATAAGACAAAATCCCCTAACCTTTTTTTAATCCTCATGATATATGTTAAACACTTCCAGACATATAATAAGAATGCAAATCTAACATATCTCTACTTTTTAGATTTTCGTGAATATAACTGTTGTAGATGTCTAAGTATAAGTAATATAATACATGTTAATCGTTTTTAGAAATGTATGTCTGTCTGTTTGTATGAACATGTATCACTGCGAAAGTATTGGGTTCACATAAAATCATAAAGCATATCTTCATGAATAACTTAGTCTTTGTTTCATCAAAATCGGTTCACTCTACCAAAAGTTATTGTAATTTGAATGAAAGCTCGAGGTAAGTATGAGAGAATAGTAGTAACCTGTGCTAATATAATAAAGCTGGAGGGCTTGTTTGTTCGGTTGAGCACGCTAAACTCAGGAACTGGTCGGATTTAAAAAAAAAATCGAGGAAGGCTATATATTATAACGCTAAGCCCAATAGGAGCGTGGCAAAAGTGTAAAAAGTTTCAAAATCAGTGTTTTTTCCTTTTGAGAGCTTCCGCTGCGTGTTAGCATTAGCCCAAAGTAACTATTCCACGCGGGCGAAGTCGCCGGTAAAAGCTAGTAAATAAATAAATTAATAGCAAGTTAATTAATAGTGAATATACATACGCTCTGTGCCGCTGCTGATGGCCTCGATCTGCTGGTGTGGTGCTGGTGCTGGTTCGGATGCAGCGGGCGGTGCAGCTTCCACCGTACAGCCATTACCCGCACCCGTTCCCACACCGTTGTCTGAGCCTGAACCTTCTCCAGCCGCTTCCGGGGATTGCACCGGGGACTCCTAACAACAGTCATACTAAATGTCAGAACTGTCGATCTTTACGTGCTATTTTTAGTGCATATTTAAACAAACCTATCTAGATACAGGCTGAAAGTTTAGACAGTAGCAATATTTACGCAGGATAGTCTGCACTCGATTCTCGTCCTAAATCAATTAAAAAAATAGGTGTTTAATATTTGATTTCATTATCTCGAGAAAAATATGATAATTATATAAAAAATACATTAAATGGTCATACTGTTAAAAGTAGATTTGGTTTAATTTTATTCATTAGTACACTTATAAGCTTACTGGCTAAGCTATTATTGGTTTCAGCATGAATGGATCGGCTCGCCCGGGGTAGTACCACTCAACCCACAAAAAAAACCGACGTGAAGTAACAGTGCTCGCATTGTTGCGTTTCGTTTGGTTAGTGAGAGAGCCCACCTCCTCTGTCCCCCTACCACCAAACACAGGCTGGCAACGCACTTGCGACTCCCCTGGTGTTATTAGTGTCTATGGATGGTGGTGATCACTAAACATCAGGTGACAGAACTGTTTGTTTGCCGCCTATAATAAAAAAAAAAACAAAACGTATTACCGGTCTGATGGCGGCATCACCATCTTCACCCTCAACATCCTCTTCTTCTTCACCACCTTCTACTTCCTGTTCTTCCTCCATATCTTCCTCGTCCTCTTCACCCTCCTTTTAATAGTATGATTAATAATATAACAAATGACAGTAATATAATAGATAATATAACAGATAGACAATATAATTAATAAGATAACAGAACAACAAACAAACGATATCCATTGTTGTGATCGAATTATGAACACTAGACAACTTCTAGTATGTGTATAAAGACTTTGTCCTGAGACTATAGATAAATAGTAAATGTATTATAGGGGAGGGTAATTCTTTACGCTCTTACCTTTCGTAAGAAGTAAATATTTATTTTATTGGACATTAGAAAAATTTGATTGTTATATATTCAGGGAAGAATCAAGAATATTATAACTAAAAAGCTTTGACAAAAAAAAATGGCAAGATAACGCAACATACATAAAGTTATATTATAACACCACACTAACTTAGATCAAATGTGGAAGTAAGATGGCACATACTCAATATTGATAGTGAAAAAGAAATAGTTGTATGTTGCTTAGATACTGGCGTTTGTAGCTACCCAAGTTTTTAGTTATAATATCATTGGGAAAAATTGTCTCTTTACAGTGACACACTGAGATGTTATATAGAATTATGACAGCTCACCCTATACATAGTGCCTGTGCAGCGCTCGTCATCCTCTTCGGAATCAACAACTATTACGCCCTCGTCGTCTTGGTCACAACGGGATGAGGTTGGCACTTGGTACTCTACATCTACTGACCGTTCAAATCCCTAGATGACATAGTTATAAATTAATACCATAGCCTCATTATTATACCCATTAACATTATCATTATATCGTGGGTTATATAAAAAAAAACCAGCATTTTTGGATAAACTGACATTTAGTATCAAGTGAATGAGGAATAAATATGTACAAATAATCACATAAATCGTACTGGATAACGAAATGGAATCATATACACAATTCATAGCGACATAGATATTTTCAAATGAATGAACAACGTATTAACTACATACTATATTTGTGTAAACACTAACAGGCATATAAACATTATGACTTCCTATAGTCCGGTGAAGCTGTTAAGGCCTTGCTAGACCAATAGCGTAGTCATTTCGAGGAAAAAATAAAACTATGAATTACATTTTTTTCTTTTTTTTAAAGGTAGTGTAACCAAGGTGTGACATAGGTACCTGTAGGCGCGTTCTCTTGGCAGTGAGTGGACGCGACTGCAGGCGTCGCTTGTTGCCGCGCACGTCTCCCGGCGTACGCGTTGTGCTCACGCTGGCGCTGACACTAGCGCTCGCGCCGGCAGCCGGCGGCGACATCGCGGGGCTCGCGCCGACTGCGGCTTGTGAAGTGCTCACGCCGGCACCCGTCTGCGAAGTGCTCACTCCACCCGACGCGGACGCTGTTGAACCCGACGCCGACGTAGCGCCGCTTCCTCCTTGACCTGTTAGATCAGTGGTACTCAACCTTTTTTTTATATTCATTATTACACTGTTTGCTAAGTTTTTTTCGTATTAATGGTAAATATTATAGTTGTTTACGCTTCAAATCAAGACGGCGATACCCGGAGCGTGGCATCTACGCGAACGACCCAATCAGGGCAATGCTCGGAGTCCGTTACAATTAACTCCCCTTTGAAAAACTAGAATAAACGCTATCACGAGACGACGCACGTATTTTTTATTTTACTAAGCCGACATATGTTGCCTGTAAAGGCGCAAACATAGTGAACGTTATTTTGCACTTTCGTCTGGACAGGCCATTTCCAGGCGAAAGTGCAAAGAAACGTCCACACTAATATTTAATTATGGATTTCCGCAAAGTAACGCCTTCTTCAATAAAATCCTTGTATTTTTCATATTCAAAACCATGTTCAAAGCAATGTTCAATATTACTTAATGACTACATTGATCAGTTCAATTATTCGAAATCAGTTTGATTATACGAAAATCACATTTAAATTTATGGTCAGACGATGGTCTTAGTTATCGAGTTCTACCATTATTGATATGGTAATTTCATTAAAATGAAAAATTACATGAGAAACGAAAAAAAAGCTTAGAGAATGTTCCATGTTTAGGTTAGGTCGATATTTATAACATTTTATTATATACGACGTAAAGTAACAGTGCTTGCATTGTTGCGTTTCGTTCGGTCAGTGAGAGCGGTGGAGGCCCACCTCCTCTCCTCTCCCTCTCTCTCCCCTAATCCCTTCCCCCAAAGGGTGGCAACGCACTCGCGACTCCTCTGATGTTGTTAGTGTCCATGGACGGTGGTGATCACTTAACAGTAGGTGACCCAGGTGTTCGTTTGCCACTTATGACATAAAAAATGAAAAACAATGTATACTTAAAATAAAATGTAATCTAATTATTTCTGTTACAATACCTGATAGCGGCGGTGTAGGAAGTGCGGGCGTAGTGACTGTCGTCGGCACAGAGCTTGCTGTCGGTACACCAGTCGCAGTTGAGCTTGTATTGCTTGGTTGTTCTATACGAGGCATTACCATCGCAACAGCCTATCAAATATTATACATGTTATATGTTAACTAGCCTCTGCTTCACGCTGCACTCGTGTTAATATGGTATTGATTTATCCCACAGGAACAGTACTTAATTTTTTTTTGTATAAAATATATGCCGTTTTTCTACAACCCCTGACAGTGTGTACACAACATTTTATGACAATGAGATGTGAAAGTGTAATAAACAAACAAACACATTCGCATTTATAAAACTGGTAAGAATTATAACATACTTCCTTCTTATTAATAGGAGTCTTAAATACATATAAGTAATCTCCTGAAACTTCTAAATGTAATAAATAGGCGAAATAATTATGTATGAATTAAGTGAACGTCTATTTATTTACTACTAAGTTATAGAATATCAAAACCGGCAATATCCACTATTGGACCAAAAAGTTTTAAATACAAAAATACTGTCTATTATTCAATTATCCACCTTGGATAATAACGTTATTACAGAAATGGCAACAATCAAAAACTATATTAAAATTTGATGTACCATTTAAAAACAGTATTCTCCTAGAATGTCGAGTTCAAACATGGAAGTATCTACTTTAACAAATTAGGACCGATATCAAAACACAGTGAATCTGCTCTGAGTTTAAAATGAAAAGGGAAATCTATGTTTGTATTGTTAAGGTTTTTTTGGTCTACTTAGTTCATACATCTAAATGAAATGAATACACCTTTAAAATGAAATTTAAAACAGTTTTCTTCTTTATTCACAATTTTAGTAAAATGGATAATGATGTTTTCCATGTATTACATTATAGTCAATTATAACATTCTTCGTTTTTAATCATTGCCTATAATCCAGTCTTTTTAAGCAACACTTATTCTACCATAGGTCAACCGTAAAAATACCTCCAATTGATTAAAGAAGATTTTAAAGCTAATAGAGAGAAACAGATCCGACTTCATGTACGACAATGAGAGGTTTTAGGATAAATATACCTGCTTGAATTATATATATATATTTTTTATAATAACTTACAAGCGAACTCTAGATAACTTTTTTTTAAATTGCCAATTTTACCTGCTGTGGTGCTTGAGAATGAGAAGAAGGTTGAGCACTGTCGCTCGGTCCTGATACTCCGCTACCGGCTTCACTTGTTTCCATATCCTGAAGTCGACAGAAAGAGAATTCATAGGATTATTAACGTATAATTTCCGATTAAGTGAAAAGTTTTACGTTAATATTGATTACAATCGACACTGTAGTCTGATAACGCTAAAGTAAAATTATTGCACACCTTTTTTTTTTTTTTAATTCAAGTCTATAAAATTATATTTTCGACTTTATAATACAGGCATATTATAGACAAACCACGATATACTAAATACTAGGTCTCGTGGTAAGAACAGTTAACAACATTTCTTGGCGAGTATACTGAAGTTAAAGTAAGAAATAGTATTATTCTAAGTACTTGTTTCTATGAATAGAACTAGGATCGTAGAAAAGTATGAAGCAATAAATGTGTTTACACAAATTAGTGTTTTGAATATTATAATTTAGCTAATAAAAGCTAATATTTGAATCAATGATTAACCTGAGTGGATTCTGGTGGTGCTGTGGAAGCAGCTAAAGCGGCACGAGGTAACGGACGCGAAGAAGAAGCTGGCATGTATTCTGTGGAGTGGGCATCATGTGGTGCTGTGGGTCCTACTTGAGCCATAGGCCTAATAGAAGCCAAAGGAGTTTCACCTCCACGTCGGCTCGCTGTCACGCTCTGTTGTGCTACACCTTTTAGATTAATATAACGTAATATAATAAGTATATAATAAGATAGTAACATCTATACAATAAGATAAATTACAATTTTTTTTAATGTTTCTTTAAAAATCAAATTAATTTGAAACATTAAATGTAATATTTATTGTGATTTTTTTTTTTTTTCGAACTGACTACGCTATTGACCAAGCAAGGTCTTAACAGCTTCACCGGACTATTTTGATTTTCTATTTTAATATATTTTAGTCAGTAACTCATGTATATGAATTTTTTTTTTCACAAAAACAAAAATAAGACTGTGTATTTATTAATTATGCCTTCTCTATCAAATGAAAAATCTTTCCCACAGTTAAGATTGTCAACTTTGATTTGCAGAAAGCAAGCAGTTTAAATGATATCAGTATTTCGAATTTGCAAACTTATGTTATTTTACACTCTATTTTAACATTTTAGAGAAAGGTTACGTGTGAATTCGAAGTAATATACTAATAATAGTAGTAATATACCACAAAATAATAGAAATTTTATGTTGTTTTATTAATTTAATGTTATTGTAAAATCTAAGTTAGTTACACTATTAACAATGTGATCACTGTCATGCTAAAATATGGGTGGGTTATGTTGGATACCCTTGCAAAATAGTTTGTCAGGTTTCATCCTTATATATAAATAGTGAGTATATTTTGTACTAATACATTTTAGTTAAACAAAATAATATTTCAGATAAGGAACATGAATAACAATTGCTTTTTATTCAAGTTCCTGAAGGTTTGGCAGTATTCCTTTTCATTTTGGGGGAATTTTTTATCTACTTCTATAACTTAATGAAATATAAATATCAAAACGCTAAAAATGAATCCCTAGCGATATTCTGTTGAACATTAAAAGTATCATTTATTGAGTTAAATTTCTAAGTAATATGGAACAACATTAAGATTAGGATCTGACAAGTATAAACATGATATTTACCTGCCATTGGTTTTATATTAGCAGTGGGGGGCTCAGTGATTGTTTTTTCTATTGTTGCTTGTTGTTTGGAGGCAGATGTTTGGCTAGCAAGTTGCCTTTGTAACAAATTGACTTTCTGCAACAATGCTTCAACTTCTCTAGTTTTTTCAACCTGTGCTTCTCCTCGCTCTTTTTCCAAGCGCGACAATCGACCTTCGTATTGCGATTTAATCAAGGCTAATCTAACATCTTGTTCATCTCGTGTACTTTGTTCTACAGCTGTAATTTTAGTACGATACTCATCCAACTCGCGACTTAACGTATTCTTTAATTCTGTTAATTGAACAATTTTACTTTTAGCTTGTTTCAAAACTTGTTTAGATTTTTCCTCTTTGTCTAAATTAGTTGATTTTAAAGTTTCCAATTCTTGTTTTACTTTTTCATTATTACCCTTTTCAATATCTAATTTACTTTGTAGGTCACTTATTTGTTCTTCCAACTTTTTAGTAGTTTCAGAATTAGCTGCATCTGCAGCAGCCACTTGTCCTTCAGTTTTTTTCTTTTCTTCTTCTACTGATTTAATAAGTTCTTCATACTGAATTTTGTATTTTTTGGCAATTTTTCGTATTTGCACTTCTTTGTTCCTAACGTCAGAAAGTGATGCTTCTTTATTAGATAGGTCTTCAGTTAATTTTGAATTGGATTCATTGATTGTTGAGATCTCATTTTTCAATTTTGTTAGTTCTTCAGTGAGCCTTGCAGTATCTTCTTTAAGGACATTCAGTTGTTCATTAAGTTTTTTGTTTTCATCCACCAAATTGCTATGTTGCCGTGATAAAAGACTGTACTGTTCTTCCAGTTTACTCTTTTCTTCCTTAATAGTTCCCAATTCTTCATTCAATTTTCGAATATTTTCTTTTTCATTAGTGAGCATCTTTGCCAAAGTTTCTCTTTCATTTTGGAGTCTCTTCCAATCTTCAGGGCTAGTTTTGTTCGCACGTTCTACTAAAGCATTAACTCTCGTTCTCCAACGAGCACAATCAGCTTTCAATGAATTATTTTCAGATTGTAAAGTTTCAATTTTTGAAGACAAATCAGAATTCTTTTCTTGAAGAGGACCCAATTGTTCTTCTGTTGTTTTCAATGTAATAGTTAATTCCTCGATACGCCTAGATAACGTATCACGTTCTTCTCTTAAAATTCTATTACTATCAGTCAAAGCATTCAATGTTTCAACTTTTCTTAAAATATCTGATTGTTTATTTGCTGTAACAATACTTACTTCGGACTTTTCTCTTTCACTTGCTAGAGCTATTTTAGCTTCATCTAATTGTTTCTCTACAATTTCTAACTGCGATTTAAGTCTCATGGTTTCAGCTTGTAATATATCGAATTTTGCTAAAGCTATATCCTTTTCTTTTCTTAAGAACTTGACTATTTGGAACAATTGTTCTGACGATTTTATATCATCTTCTGCAATAGAAATATTCAAGCTTGAGTCGTTAGCAGAGTCATTTATACTTTCTGACTGAGATCTAGATGCTTGAGTGATTGATAACCGTGTGCCCAGTCCCTGTATTTGTTCATGCAAAAGCGAATTCTGATCATTCAAGTTCGTTAACCTTTGTGTTAGCTGTTCATTTTCACTCATAAGTATTTTCTCTCTCTCTAGCCACGATGACTTCTCAGATTGTAGTTTTTCAACTGCATTATTTTTTAATGCAACTAATTCATTTAATTCATTTTGTGCACTAGTTAAATCTTCTTTCACTTTAGACAGAACTTGTATATCATTGGAATGTAAAATCATCTCATTACTATATTTTTCTTCAGCTTTCTGCAAAGCCTCTGAGAGCTTTGTGATTTCATCACGAGCTTCGCCAAGTTCTAATCTGTAGTTATCTATATTTGCTAAAGCAGTCTTTAAATCTTCTTTAGCTTTTGTTAATTCGTTCTTTAATGTAATGTTACTATTGGAGTGTTCTCCATTCGTATGAAGTGATAGCTCGGCTTCTAACTCTCCGCATTTGTCTTCAAGTTGTTGTAATTTTTGAGCATACTCAGAAAGTTTCGCTTCCGTTTCAGATTTATAACTGATGTATTCAGTGTTTAGGTTCTTCAGTTCTTTTTCAGCGCCTTCGGAAATATCACAGTATTGTTTTATATGTTCTTGAGCGACTTTAAGCTGCTCTTGGAGAGAACTAATTTCTCCTTGTTTGTCAATGAGCTTATTCTCAAGTTCTTTTATTTTCCTTACCGTATCAAAAGCTTCATCATTATTAGGAGCAAGAGCCATTTTAAGTTTCTTTGTTAGTTCTTCCTGAGATTTGTTTTGCTTAGTTAGATCTTGTCTCAACTCAGAAATCTCTTTTCTCAAAACATCTGCTGCATCTTTTTCTTCTTGCATTCTTGCTTTTGCCGTCTCTGTTTGACGTTCAAGATGAGCCGCTAATTCTCTAAATCGATCTTGTTCCTCCTGAAGCCTCCTTCTCAAAGCTGAGCATTCTCTCGTAGCTTCATCCAATCTAGTTTCTAACCTTGCACGATTTTCGGCTTCAACGCGTTCTAGACTAGCTTTAATTAATTCCAAGTTTTTCAGTAATAAAGACTGACCTTGCCGTTCCCGATTCAACATTTCTTTTTCGGTTTGAAGACGTAATTCACTATCTTTAAGAAGCTTACATTCCAATTTAAGGTTTTCAACTTGAATTTCTGCTGCAGCTAGTTTGCCTTGAGCATTTAAAGCTTCGTCTCTTAAATGTTGTAAAGAAATTTCATGTTTTGCTATAGTAGCATTATATGCTTTATTTTTTTCTTCAAGTGAAGCAATCTGTTTTTTGTATGTTGCTGTGTTTGTATGCAATATTTTTATTCTTTCATTATTATATTCTGAAGTTGAAGCACATTTACTATTAGCTGCAGTGAGCTTTGCAATTTCCTGTCTCATGTTGTCAATTTGTTCAATGAGCATTCTCTCATTTGTAATTTTTTCTTCTTTATAGGTTTTATACTCTTCTTTTAGTAGTTCTAATTGTTTCTCAGTTTCTTTATATTTAATTTCGAAGGATAATATTTCTGTGTTATGTGGTTTGGTAATCTTCTCAGTTGATGAATCTAGTGTGAAGGATCCACTTTTATCAAACTCTGTAGCTTCATCAATTGAAATTTCAAGACGTTTACCTTTCATATGGTCATGATATAGTTTTTTAAACATATCACGTTGGCGGATAAGGCCATTCACCATTTTTGTTTGTCGTTCTTGTGCCTCTGTTAATTCTGCAACCCTGTTTTTCAATGATTCAACTTTACCTTCCATTTCTCCGCTCTCAAATTGTTCTTTATGGTGTTCCAATTCTTCTTGCTTTTCTGTTAATTCACGAACCATTCGTAAAAGTTTTTGGTTATTTGATTGTAATTCTTGAATGTCACTGAATGTAACTAAAGTTTTAGATATATTTCTAGAAACACCTATTTCTGAAGAACTGGAAGTATTGGAAGCTCTACGAGATGAGTCATGATCACCATTTGGTAAAAGACCAGCTCGGTTATGTTCAATTTCCTTTAATAAGAAACAAACTTGTCGTCCTAAATCAGCTAACTCTCCTTTTAATTTTGTATTTTCACGACTAAAATGATTTGATATTTTTGATGACTCATTATAGTCATCTCTGAGTCTATTACATTCAATTACTAGTGCTTCAATCTGTTGCGACAAAGCTGTATTGCTTTCTATGGCTTCTTCATACTCTTCTTTTCGCTTTTGTAACAGAGGTGCTTTTTCCTCTAGTTCTTGGACTATACTATTAATAGTTATATTCAAGCGTCTGTTCTCTTCTTTCTCTTGAGTTAATTCGTCAGACACTTTAACTAATTGAGAATATATTTGTGTTAAAGACATACCAGACTTTAGTAATTTACTAGCAGTAGCTGCAGATGGCGCTAAATCACTTAAAGCCATATCAAGGTTATGAGCATTTGCAGCCTTCAACAAGTCATTGGCATGTTCTAATTCACTTTTCAGAGAACATATAACTTCATTTTTCTTTTCCATAATCTCATCATGATCTAATTCTGCCTGTTTTAATTTCGTTTCCAATTCACCATACTTCTCTGTAGCTTCATTTAAAAGTTTTTGAAGTTCTCCAATACCATCAGTTAACTCTGATGTTTTAGCTTCAGCATCATCTAACATTGATTTGTATAAATCGGCTAGTTTCGTTTTTGCCTCAAGTTCTTTTTTATAATTATCTGTCATTTTATTTTCAATTTCTCTTTGTTCTGCTAGACGCTGTGTTAAGCTTTCTGCACGCGCATTTAAGTTCTTTTTATTCTCATTCAATAAAGCAATTGTGTCATTTGCAGCTTTAAGTTCTTCTTCTTTCTGTGATAACTGAGTTTCGAGACTTACTAGCCTACTGGTATTGTTTAACCTAACAGTTTGTAATTCAGAAGTAAGCCTATTTACTTCGTCTGTTAAACTAGCAATCTGAGAGTTCAATAAAGTTCTTTCTTGTTCTATACGTTTTTCACGATACTGTAGAGATAATTCTTTACTTTGTATTTCATCATTGAGGGCTAAAGCTTCACATTTTGAATCAATAGCGGCTCGCAACTGTTGTACTTGAGTTGCTTCATTGGCAGTTAACCTTTCTATTTCAGTATCACGTCTCTGTAAGATACGGGTCAAGTCATTTCTTTCGTCAATTGCTGCATCACGTGAGCTCCTAAGTGAAATTATTTCATTTTCTAAGCGCTCTATTTTATCACGGGATTTTTCTAAAGTAGTATTTAATGTTTCAATTTGTTCCCCTAGTTCCTTTATTGTTTCATCAGCAGTAGTGAGTTTTTTAGCACTGTCTTCATATTTGGCTGTTGTTTCAAGTAATTGTGATTCTAAACCCGCAATTTTCTCATCTAAAAATAAACCAAAATATTAACATTTAAAGTTACATAAACTACTAGAACAAGATATGGTTATTATTTTAATATTTAAAAGAAACAAATAAGAATAGAAGAATTTGTAATATTTAAGAAATGTTATGTACTATTACTAATACATATATTAATTTTAACATGAATATTTACAGTGAAAAAAGATACCGCCGATGTTTTACTAATCTTGACTGAAATTCGAATAATAGCAATTACATGTTATATAACTATTATTCTGTGACTTAAATGAGTACAGTGAAACTTCAATGTAAAGATCTGAAGGGGATAAGAAAACATAAGTTATATAACAGTACATTATTGCAATGGCAGTGATATAGGCAATTGCAGGTCAAGTATGAGCTTGAAGGCCGAGCTGTAGATGAGGACTTCACTAATACAAGACAGGTAATTGACATTTCCGCCGAGGCATATATAGTGCTTTTCTCAAAAGAATGCAGGGAAATAAAACATACTTTTTATATTATATATTTAATTTAATTGATATTAAAAGTTACATTACTCATATTGCGGCAATTGCTAAAATGTTATTGATTTCCCCGGTACATTTATGTTTGTTTCTTGAACTTCTGATGAGGTTTGCAGGTGAGCATTGAATGTAGTGGTAGATGGCTGAATATGCTGTTTTGAGGTGGATGGCTGTGGACTTAGATGTTGACAAGTGGCCAGCGGGTGAGATTCTGTTTCCGAATTAGGTTACAATGTGATGTTTTGATTTATTTTATTTATTAAGTATGTAGATAACAAATCAAGATGAATTTTCAAATTTGCCGCCAATTTTCTATTTATCATCTTTGCCGAAAGGCAAGCGCATTTATTCTTATACAGCCACGTGAACGCAGTGTGTACTAAGCAAAGAGACTTACTTTGGTATGCCAAGAAAGATAGACGAGATCCGATGAAAGAGTATTTAATAACCCCAACACGCCGTTTCATAGAACATTGCTGGAGCGTTGTAATGTTCCAAATACAAGAAACGCTCCTGCAATGGATTTGATTTTCTTTGTCCGTAAATTCGATACTTCGCGTGTTTTTTTTCGAAAAGTAATCTGACACCCTGAGATATGGAATAGTATAGGATAGTATATATATATATATATAGTAAATAAGTTGGTAAAAGGCAGCACGCTTAAAAAAGGGTACCATTGTAAATATATAAATACAATTTATAGATTCTATTACAATATGTATTAAAAACTGGCACAAAATAACGAAAATGTATTAAACAATGTCATGGTCGTCAGTGCTCATGGTAGCCTAATTTCCATTTGGATATGTATACATCCTTGTAACATTTAATTAACGCATTGTAGAGTCCATCCTAGACATCATAAACATTATTATATCGGCACAAACTCAAGTCGATTTGCTGGGCAACTATATTGCCTTACAAACTGTTAGTTTTCAATCAGCTGACATCCCGGTAAATGTACGTCATGTGTGGGTGACTGAGAGTTTTAAAAGCGCTAAATGCTACACGCCATATACTACGTCACAAAAACCTAACCGCCTCCCTGCTCCCTGTGACCAAGCAAGGTAATTTAAAGACCCCCCTCCCCACTGAGCGGGACACATGGTTTGAGTAGTACCCTAACTCTCCAAATTAGAATATAGGAGCCTTGAAATCTGATAATATAAGGAACAGTTAATAAAATGATTCTTAATGAAAATTGCACGTGTATGTCTATTTGTTCCTATACTATTAGTATAAAAAAGCAGTTTGTTTATTTGTGGGAAATATTTTACATAATTACAGATCTTTTATTAAAATTTGTATCACTAGGACGAAGTACTCGCTCTGTAGCGTTTAAAAAAAATTGTATTAATGAAATATGAGAAGATGTACAATTACAGAAATACTCTTTCAAACACATTTGTAAGTACGACACGCACACCACCTACTTACTATAACATGTAATATTGTACATTAGATTTGTAAATACTAAAAGCAACACATTTAGAACTTTAACCCCCTTATAAGCCCTCAGAGCTCACTTACACTATAAAAGAAACTAATAAAAATTTCACCCTATACATTACCTGACAATATGTCTTAAAAATGTTATTATATAGATATAATATTACCAGTACAATTAAGTTTTTGTGACCACACTTCATTTTTATTATATGTATAGATAAGAAACTCTCTGACCAAGATGTTTTATTTTTACTCATTTTCCTGTTGTAATTTATGGGTATGTAAGTTAATAAGTTGTGGGCAGTTGTAAGTAAACATATAAAGCACATTTTATTTAATAAAATGACTATGTAGTATTATTAGTGTAAAGCGAAAAATTGAATATAAAATTTAAAAGGCCCGCAACGCACCTGCTCCTCCCTTGGTGTTGCTAATGTATGGATGGCGGTGATTACTTAATATTGTGTGACCCACCTGTTCGTTTTCCCCTATACATATATGTTTAAAAAAAAAGAATACAGATTTTTAGATTTTTAAATTAATTTTGTTTATGTAGCCTCATATAAGATTTAATCTAACCTCTGCCTATTACAAATATAATTCTTTATAGTATCTTTATACATAAATTTCTTCTGTATGTGTGTAAGTCACTGACTGGCTGGACCGATTTTGATGAAATTTTGTGTGCGTATTTGAGTGGATCTGAGAATGGTTTAGATTCCCGTTAGCTGGCTGGAGCACCATCTTGTTGTATAATTATTTGGTTTCGCTCTTCATCGGGAAAACTATTTAACTCATTTCTCAAAAGGTTCAGTATTTCAAGATACTTGACAGTGTTTAAATTACCTTTCTACATGTGAACTAAAACAACCATATTTCTCATAATTCCTTCTATCCTATAACAGTTGGTCCTACAGTCTTCTGTCAACAAATTAATTTCAAACTCCATCAGTTTGTAACAGATGAAACTTACAATTAATAATAATAAAGATAATTGACAATCATTTTATTTGGAATTCAATAATATTGAGGTCATTAATCAAAATATAAATTATCCTTCTTCTTTTTTTTTAAATGGCAACATGTGTGCGCCCAATTTTGCCAATGTCAAGTGAATGGAGCCATAAACAATGGAGATTGCACCAGACAAACAAATATCATTATATCCAGTCCTGGCTATCTACAAACAGATACCATAAATGCCAACTTTCATGAAAATTGGTTAAGTAATTTCAGAATTAATAGTGGACAAACATCATGACACATATATATATAAGTAAATATATAATGATACAAAAGAAATGTTATAAAATATAAAATAAAAATTATGTATAATTTATACATCATTTAAAAAATTTGAAACAAATGTCATTACTACTACATTCAATTTCATAGTTATATTTTATTTATACAATGTAAGACATCACGTGCAGTATGATAATTCAACTGAAGAGTAAACCAAATGTAGATGGAGAAACCAAATGTGGAGACTTATAATACATCCACATCTATAATGATTTAAAGATAAATGGTATTTTGCAAGATAGAAAATTAATTAATTACTTACCTCAAATAAAGTTCAAATCTTGTGAGTCAAATGTAAAGATCCTAAAATAAAATGTTTGGGTATTTCCTTCATTATTATATTGGTTATCTCAAGTCTCCCGTTATTTTCTCTCAGACAATCATGTGAAGGTTTTTACATTTTATTTGAATTCTTTGATTTTTGTGTAAGAAAATAATCTAAGCTCATTTAATATTGAATGGTCACAGTAATAACATAACCTCAAACATAAAGCTATAGATTGCTACTACTGAAAACCAAATTGGAAGAATTTGTGTACTAGTGCCTTATGCTAACCACAATATTTATAGTACACAATCACCAATACTTTGTGATAGAAATAGATGTGGTAACAGTTTTACCATTTGTATCTTAGATACTACAACAATTCTTCTTGTTTTTTTCTCGTACTGACTATGCTATTGACCTAGCAAGCCCTAAACAGCTTCACCGAACTACTAAGGCAAGTGCTTAAGCCATTCAGTCAATTTTACAATTCTTCAAATTTTTTGTTTCTACATTATAATAAACTTTCATGTTTACTTCAGTTTAAACACTCTCCTGCTTACCTTCCCTTTATAATAATTTGTATCTATTGTTATTCAATTTTATTTCAATTTCATATCATACTTAATTTGTTTAAGTACAGTTACTCATGTGGTGATTATTCTCATATAGTTATATTACTTACATAAAGGCATGGTATATTTAATAATGTAAAGGTTATTGAGTAAATCAAAATATAGGAATTCCAAAAAAAAACTACCTTCACAACATTAAATAATAAAATAATTTAAATAGCTGGCAACAGACACTACAACATGCATAAAGATAGTATAGTTCCAGGATTATAATAATGAAAGTGTACATAATACACAGCCCTTAAAATGAGTGAAAGCGTCATGAAAACCGGTGCGTACTTACCAAGTTGTGACTTATTCGATAAATGTAAGGCTTTGGCAGCTAAGTATTCTCCAAAATTTTGATCAATATAAGAATCGATTTTATCCACAATCTGTTTTGGTATATTGGCGATTTCTTCTTCTGATAGAACATCTTTTAATAAATGCTTTTCTGCACCGGCTTCTGATTCCGAAGCTGCCATGTTTCGTCACAGCAACAGACTATAGCACAGACAAAATTATAGTGAATAGTCGCGAAAGAATGGTTCTTTTTTTTTGTTAAAGCATCCGATGGCTATTGATACTTTAAGCCGAACTTCTTTCTTTAGTATAACGATTACTGTGTACAAAAATGGATAGAATAACACCTACAAAGATATAAACAAAAGTTTCTTAGACAGTTTTAAGCCATTATTTCGTTATTGATATGATACTAACATAAACTGATATGAAGGTTGGAAATATTACCAAGTTATAGGTGAGAGTGAATTTTTATGATGCGTGCTCACACTGACGTCTAAAGTGTAAGTGACACCATGAAGTGGTCGGTAATTATCCATCAAGTTTCCGTAAGAATTGATAACTAACTTTAAGTAAGTTATTCACATATAATATATGAATGAATAACACGTGTTTTATATCAGTGGAGATTAAAAAGTATATATATATATATATATATACATACTACGCCATGCTATACTATTTTTGACTGCTATGAATATAGCTGCACAGAAAAGAATTTTCAAAATCGGCTTAATCGATCACGGTATTACTTTATATAACGTACTCTGTGGGTATTACCTCCTACAACCTCACAAACTTTACCTCTTTATAATATTAAGTATAGATGAATAAAACATAAAAGCCACTATGTGACATCCCGCCAAAATCCTCAATACAGATAATAAAATACGAAGATTAAAGTTGTTATATGAGTATAATAGATAATACTTTTACATAAACTTTTTAAACTTATATGATAAAATTGGTAAAGTTTTATCATAATATTTTTTTGTAGAACTCGATTTTTTATATGTGTGTATTGTCCATTGCATCCTTTATCCGCCTTTTCCGTTTACCCGCCCAAATCCAACCAATTTTTAACCTTCATTACAATTAATCTTCAAGATTAGCTATTATTAAAAGTATGGAACATATTATCATAACAAGTAGAATCGCATAAAGTAGAAGAGGCTTTAATTTATTGCGTGAAAATGGCATCAATAGTCTTTGAAGAAGATTGGGTTGCCAGTAATGAAAGGAAAGAAAGAAGATCAGAAACAAAAAAAAATGTTTGTAGTCAATGATAGAAAGAACTGAAACAAAAAAAAATGTCTAGTCAAGTGTCAAACGGAAGATTTATACCTACGTTGAGTTTCAGTCATATATATTTTACGATTGCTTGTAATTCGTACTTATGTTGTGATATGTAGACATGTGTTACACCACTTTGTATTGTTCTTTCTATTGCATCAAGATGTATAACTGTTAAGTCGTGCTAATATTTTCGATACCTTTAATTCGACCTAATTATCCATGTTATTTATTATCAGAAATGGAAGAAGAACATTGTTTACAACAGTGTGAAAATTACATTCAGAGTCATAATATACAGTTGCTTCTAAAGGATTGCATCGTACAGTTGTGTGTAAATAAACCTGAAAACCCTGTGTGTTTTCTGCGACAGTATTTTCAAAAATTAGAACGAGTGGGTACAGATATATTTTTCGTTTTAAAGTATTTTTAATATTATAGATTATTTAGTAACGTGACCAAAAAGGTTAGCCAATATTTGTAAATCGAAGTGTTTTAGATCCATCAAACAGATGAATATAAAATAAAAGTATTGTATATATTTATTACAGTAAATATGCATTTTTTACACAAAAGTAGAATAATCCTAGCAATGACTATAATAACATCCCAGTATTCCTGTGTATAATAAAACTCTATAAAATGGTCTGTCATATTTTTCGATACGTTTTTCTGTAAAATGTAAATGCCAATTATGTATTTTAAATTATTTGCTACAGTATTCATTTCATAGAATGAGTGCTCATCCAATGGTCGAAAGTCGGCCATAATTCATTAATATTTCAAGTTTCAATATTAAGGAGAAAAACCAACTATATAAATTTCCAATTATTTTTATGAATAACTCTTAAGCTCGTAAGTATTTACATAACAAACAAAAAAGTCAGTTGAGAGGAAGGTGTTCTTAATTGCTTTTTAGCAGTCTATATGTATAAACAAATAGGCTTTGTGTATTATAATAAAAATTAATTAATTACTCTTTTGTGATAAGAATGAATTCTAAAACAATCTAAATGTAAAAATATTTCAAATAATCAGGATATATTAATAAATTATCTAAAATTAATTGAATACATACTTCAAAATAGAGTAAGATTTTTTAAAGTAATTGATTCAGAGTGGGGTAGTTTAAATTTCAACTTTACAATAATTGCACTAAATTTATCCTTTTTGATTTATATGTTGTGGTATCTGAACAACATACTATAAAATTACTTCGAAATATCATTATTGTAGTTTTAAAAGAATTATCTATCAATAACAATAGCTTTTATTTACATAATGGAGAACAAAATTTCTATTAATGGAAAAATATTATAGCAATAATGGATTGTTTTTTGGAATGCCTGTGTAGATGTACAAACACTTTTGAAGTGAAATATATAGTTTATTCTTTAATGCTCTGAGTCAAAAACAAAAAAAATAGCAGTCTTTTCAAAATTTTATTTCACATGGACAAAACTGTTGTTACAAAATAGTAATATTAAATAGTTAATCTCTCTTCATAGGCAAAATCATGTAGCTCAATGATATTATAGCTAAAGTGGTGTAGACACGTTACCTACATGAAATTGTGACAAAACAAATGGCACAATAACACACACATACATAAAGTAATATTGTAAAGCCACACTATCTTAGATAACTATGGGGTGTAAGGGGTGTCAAATAACATCTAACACTTGAGACACTCAAGCCAACCTCACCTGCACATGGTGCACTCTGCTGAATAACGAAGAGGCAATGGTGAAAGAGGGGTGGTAGGGTTTTACAGCCTGACTGGGTCGCAATCACCATGCATATGGCGAAAAAGCCCGTCATAGTGATTCGCTTCTGCGGGTCGCGTTTCGGGATCAGCCTGTCCATATCCAGCATTTCGCAGGCCGGCATGACAGTGGCGACCGGCGATGGATAGTGTGTCACTCGGTGGTCGCCATTGTTTTTGAATTGTACTGTGCCGTGCCGTGCTACTATAAAAAAAAAATCAGAATGTAAGATGGCATATTCTCAATATTGCAGGTGAGATAGAAATATAGTGTCATGTTGATTGACAAGATGATTGAGAGGGCTAGATCATGTTTGCTAGCTACCCAAGTTTTAACAAGACGCTGTCAAAGCCCTTATTACATATCTACAGCTTTCTAGTTATATGATTGATGTAGCTAGCTCAGTATACAATTATAATTATTGCTTTCCTAGAATTATCATATCTTAGCTACAAAAAATTTATTATGCATTTATTTGTAAAAGTCAGAGTGACCTTGAAATCTTTTCTTTAGTTATTTGAATGAAATAAATGTTTTTGTCTATAGACTGAAATCAACATATAAACTGAATTTACAAAATGTATAACTTTAAAGTGTATGAAAGACAAGAAACAGTGTGTATCAAAAATTTAACACCTAGTATATCTTAGCATTATTTTATTGTCTGGCTAAGTGGATACGTTTAATTGTGAATGTGTCCTATATACCTTCTTGATATAATTTTTTACATAACATAAATATTAGCAACTAAAAAGATAAGTTTCTGAGGTATGAATTACCAAGATTTTAATTTTTTTCAAACACACTTTTTTCGGTACATTCGAAATTCCCTTAAGGCATTCCCCTGCATACTCCCACAAATAAAGCTCTGGCTATAAGGAAATTGCTATGGAAATTTCATATATCTAGATTCACTAATTGGAGCAGTCTGTTGATGGTCTATTGAGGATCTGTTATCTCCTTTAATCATTTTTCTAAAAGGAGCAGGTGAAAGCTGCAGCAGCAGCAGCAGCGGCATCAGATGTTGAAGCGGATGGTGAGTTATCACCTCTCCCTATACTTGGAGGACAACTACCACGAAGACGTGGTGGTATTAGCGCAGAGCCTGTAACTGAAGAAGATGCTACTAGCTATGTTAAGAAGGTAAGTACATTTTGGAGCTATATAATTAGCAATACTTTTAACTTTACAGGGTATCATCATCATTCTACTCAGGGAATCTTCTTTACTTTATTTATCATAGTCACTGGTCACTGTAGAACATCTAATGACAATTACTGTGCAATTCTAAAATGGTGACTAACAGGAGATGGATATTAATTACTATTGTAGCTATCTTTAGTTTAGAATGAACTCAAATTCAGAATATTTACAATGGAGACATAGTTGAAATTGTTCTAGATTCTTAATGATTTATATTTCGTACAATCCTATTCTGTAAGCAGCCCAAAACCTCAATGAGGTATTAAGTGCAAAATTATGTCAGACATGCAAACATTTGCATACAAGATATTATTGTTCATACATACATTGTTCACTGTTTAGTATTCTACAGTATCCTTATAATGGAAGATATCATTCCTGGTGTGATTCTTTAGACTAAGGTCTAGCAGATATACACAATGTTGTTTTTTGATATACAGAAATCCAAAATCATAGAGATACAAGAAAAATTTGTGATTAGCAATCATTAGGGCTTATTTTATTAAATCAAATTGGGCATTGTCCAATTTTTTTTTTTTTTTTTTTTTTAACGTGGGGAAATCCCTTATGGATACGCCACCCTCCCGGGGGAGAGGGTGGGTTATGTCCGAGTCGCACGGACTAAAACCCCACGGTGTACCGACAGACCGTTTTGTGGGGGCGGCAAGGGATCGTTCAAGCTAATCAACCTTGTAGAGCCGCCCCCACGGTCCGCCCGGCGGAAGGTGACCGCCGGGCTCCTACCTATAGAGGGACAGACCGGGTACACACCGGCTGCCCCCCTTCGTCCGCCGGACCTGTGCAATAAGGAGATGAGCCCCCCGACCCATCCCCTCAGGTCCGGCTACGGTGGCAGGAGGAGTTGGGCGAAGCGCCTTCTCCTCCTGCCTGTCCTCCTTTGGCGGAGACGGCCACTTTGAGGGTCCGCCTCGCGGGCCCTCTCCGCCTCCTCCTTCCGCGAGATGACCTCCTCGCAGAAGGAGGCCATCGCTCGCCAAGCCTGTTCGCTGCCGAGCATGGCCGAAACCACGCTCGGCAGCGATAAGTCCGTTCCTACGGCCGCCGCCAGGATGCGGCATTGTCAATATTATCTGTATTGACTCTGTTTATGTTAAGATCATTTCAATGCTGTCTCCCTATTAGGCAGTAGTCCAGCAGCCACCTACCCCGCTGGGCGGCTATCAAATAGGTTTTAGTCCATGGGAGTCAGACATAACCTACTCTCTCCCCCTGGAGGGTGGGCATCCATAAAGGAATTCCCCATGTTAATTTCAAAAAAAAGGATCATTCCATTGTATAGTTAAGTTAGTTGTGTTTAGTTTATAAGTAATTTAATGTACCTATGTAATAAATCAAACAAAACATGGTTCCAGGTGGTGCCAAAAGACTACAAAACAATGGGTGCTCTCTCTCGGGCTATAGCTTCAAATGTACTGTTTACACATTTGGACGAGTCGGAGAGAGCAGATATGTTTGACGCTATGTTTCCAGTTCAGTGCCTTCCCGGTGAAACTGTTATACGACAGGGTGATGAAGGCGACAACTTTTATATAATTGATTCTGGAGAAGTAGAGGTACATACATAAATGTATTTAATATTATTGTTATCATTTTTAATATGAATCATAAATAAGGCATGCAATATGGATTTTCCTTTTGTCCCGACATGCAATAAATTTAGAATATGGGTTTTTAGCTTGTAGTATCCTGATCTTTCGAATATTATGGATCTTAACTTTTTAATGTTCCATGTGTTTTGTTACATTATAAACTAACGTTAAACTATAATAACAACAAACTAAGAATTGTGCCCGAAGATAGTAACTTATTTTATAAATAGCATTCCGCCCAGCTTCTCATGTAGATATCCATTTTAATCGAATACTGTTAATGGCAGTTTTGATCTACATGACATGTAAAACGTATGTAATGTATTTAATTGGATAAGGAATAATACTGTATTGTATAAAATAGCTTGGTAAATAACACATAATTATTTTTGTAAAAAGATAAAAATGGTTACTACGATTTATCCTTTAGAGATAAATATATACCAACAAGGACTTTTTATTGATCCTTTTAAGCTATAGTAGATTTTTGTAGGTGGTAGAAAACCGACGTGAAGTAACAGTGCTTGCATTGTTGTGTTTCGTTCGGTCAGTGAGAGCACCGGAGGCCCACCTCCTTCCCCAGAGGGGGGCAGAGGCCCTCCCCCTCTCCTCACCCTTCCCCCTACCCCCACACACAAGCTGGCAACGCGCTAGCGACACTCCTGGTGTTGCTAGAGTCTATGCACGGCGGTGGTCACTCGTCATCAGGTGACCTACCTGTTCGTTTGCCTCCTATCATATATTTTAAAAAAATCATTGTCCATACCTATTGGACAGTGAATACGTACAGTTTTCTTATTCCTCATTCTTCATCATTCATAGTAATTAGGATAACGAACGACTTTAACGTGATACTTGTTCTACCACTTATTATTCACATATTTTATATATCATAATTAAAAAAAAACAATTCTGTAGTATATTAATTTGATCTATCTCGTAAGGTTCAGCCAACGTTTGCGATTTAAGAGCAGAAAAATATGTTTGTTACGACATCACATTACATATCTTTGAATTTTTCGGCTTTTCTGTAGTATAATATGTATGTACTAGCTGTTAGCCGCGGCTCCGCACGCGTTTTTTTAAAATGTATTAAAGAAATGTTAAATTGTGGGTGTGTACATTAAAGAAATGCTTTTTTAAAAACATTTGTAATTACGACACGCACGCCATCTACTGTAACATGTAACGTGTACATTAAATATATTAATACTAATAGTATATCGAATGGGGTGGGATTTATCATTAGCAACATACCTGGATATATACTGTCTATTCTTACTTCGAAATTATGCTTTAGGAAAATACATGGTATATTATTAAAATATTGTCTACTATCTTAGAGATGATTTCAATAAATAAAATTAAATAAATTAAAAGTTTTATTTATCGTGTATTCTTACTGCGACTGCTTTTGCTGTGTTACAGCACTATACACCAAGTGCTACAACTGCTATGCTAACACACTTAGGTAACGTAGTATACCAGGATCAGCAGGTATTTATCCAGTAACCAAACTTAATGGAAGGAATCTGTCCCCAACTGGGTTTATTAAAGAAATGTTAAATTGTGGGTGTGTACATTAAAGAAATGCTTTTTTAAAAACATTTGTAATTACGACACGCACGCCATCTACTGTAACATGTAACGTGTACATTAAATATATTAATACTAATAGTATATCGAATGGGGTGGGATTTATCATTAGCAACATACCTGGAACTTCAACCTACTATATACCACACTCAGTGCTTACTAACACTATATAAGAAAGTAATGGAAATTTTAAACTATACATTATCGAACAATATGTGTTAAGTTTTTTATTATATAAATATAACATGCCGATATTGTGGATATAATTGTGTTATTTTTACACGTTGCTATAATTACTGAGTTATGTAGACGCAAACGCGGTAAATAAAACAATATGGCCGCCAAATTTACCAAAAGAATGATATAATTCATATTACATACTAATATATGACTTTCAATTATGTATATTTATTCTTGGACTCCAGTAAAGCACACGTCTCACGCGGATGTTACATATTTTTGATCAATTTCACACGGACGAATTCACAGGTAGCAGTTCATCACTAGATAGTGTACCAATTCAAATAAAAAAAGAATCATTAAAATCGGTTCACAATTGACGAAAATATCGATTAACATACATTAAAAAAAACATACAATCGAACATAGTAACCTCCTCATTTTTCGATGTTGATTAAAAACAAAGTCCTCTGGTCTGTCTATTTATCTGTTCGTGATAAAGTCAAAAACTACAGATCGGATTTTTATGCCGTTTTCACCAGTAGAACGATTTATAGGGGAATGTTTAGGTATAATTTGTCAAGGTTCTCTTTATATTATCCGGGCGGGACAACGTCTTCCGAGCTCGCTAGTTATTTGCCCGTGAAAGTCGGTCCAACCGATTAGGAGATAGTAGGATATTGCCAACGAAGTCTTGAGTAACAAAATAAAATAGTCTAACTCACTTCTTATAAGGAGTTATCTACCAGTGAAAGTTCTGTGAAAATCAGTTCAAGCATTACGGATATTCCACTGCGGCCGAAGGCGAATAAAAAACCTAAATTCCTTTTTATGAGTTCTGCTGTCTCTCCGTGAACACCCCGTGAAAATCGGTCCAACCATTTTGGAAATAGCAATGCGGAAGAAGCCGCGGTCATATAAAATAGAATATGTCAACCGCTATAATTTCGGCTATCTGCCTGTAAAATTCCCATTAAAATAGGTACAGCCGTTTTGGAAATTACCCGGAACAAACAAACAAACAGTCAAAATATAATATAAAAATATAGAAAAAGTATAAAAAAAATTTTTTTGGTTATTTGTAGCCATACCATTCATCAAAAAGTTGTTATTTTAATTGTATATACACAAACTTTATTTTTATAATATGTAATAGATAACAAATAAAAAATTGGAAATAAAACTAAAGTAGAATAAACTTTTTGAATAGGAAAACAAAATAAACATTGAAAATGTTTGCGATAGAAACTTACCATGGCAACGTATATAATACTAACGCTAACGAAATCTCTCAAAAGGAAAAAAATGCCTGATTTTGAAACATTCTTCATTGGTGCTCCGCTCCTATTGGTCTTAAGATTTTCTCAAATCGGAGTAGTTCCTGAGATTACCGCGTTCAACCAAACAAACTCTTCAGCTTTATGTATTAGTATATAGATTATAAACCTTCCTCTTGAATCACTCTATCTATTCCTGAAAACTGTATCAAATTCCGTTGGTTAGTTTTAACGATCTAAGGGAACAGACAGCGGAAGATTTCAGTCTAAACCTTATGAAAATATTTGAATTGTATTAAGTTCTTATTAATATGTAAATGCAGATAAATTGGTCAGATTTCTGCTACTATTACTCTTGTAATTGAGTTTCAGATAAAATGTATCTAATCGACTCTATAACCATTTTACGATTGTTTAGACGTAAGTTTACAGTTGATTCTCTAGTTGAATGTTCTTCAGGATTACTAGTTAATTATTTAATCGCCGATCTAATCACTCTGCTAACACCGTTTTTAGTCTCTCACTGAACAACAATTTGCGTTCCAGTCTTTTTGGCTAATCATTTTTTTTTTTAAATTACGATATTCCGCTGCTACGATTATGCTATTGAGTTATGTCATTAATTAATTATTTCGTTTAATAATATTTTTACAATATATCTAATACTTTGATAATATTAATATCAACCAAAAAAGTGAGTGTATACCAATATATCAGATTATGATCACACGATAGAAGTGAAAATTTGTAACACGCATACTTAAAGTTTATTTAAATTTCTTAATATTTATATGTAAATAATACTAATATTTAATATACGCAAAGTATATACACTTGAAATACTACACTGATATTATACAAAACGAATATTAAATTAAAAAATGTAATTATTGGAATGATGCATCCCTCATTAGACTATCTACGTGGTTGATGACGACTTGAGCTGTGTATACATGATTCATTGCGTCACCTACTCGAGCGTGACGGTTCACTTTCATTCGATATTTAGTGCACCTAAAGAAGTTTCCACTCTAAAAATTAAAATTAGTAGTACTGTATATATTTGCATTTCTTTCTGTCTATTTTCTATGTACAGTCTGTAATGTATAATTGTATCCATAGTTGTATATTTGTTTTCATTTATATTTTCCGAAAACTTCATAATTATTATTACGTTATTGTATAATTACTAGCTGTACTCGCGACTCTGTCCGTTTGGAACATAATCATATATATTAATACGTGAAGCCTAAACTTTGTATCCCTTTTTAACGGAATTGCGCGAACGGATGAACGTGAAATTTGGCATAGTTAAAGTTTATATGGAGGAGAAGTGCAGAAAGCTATTTATTTTATATAAAATGCATTAGAAGTACATTAAATTAATTAAAATATGCATTACTCACACTAATGCTTCATTTTACACAACATATACACACATGTAAATAAAAAAGACAATTTGACATCCGTCAATAAAGAACTTCAAAAAGGCGAAAGAGGTTGCAATGCTCGACTGTATGTATTATTTTACTCTTACGTTCCAATTACCCTTTTTCATTCTACATTCAACAATGATATTAACCCTAATAAAATTCAAACTTTAAAAAATCAATGAACTATGTTCGAATGTCGACCTCTGGGCGCCCACTAATTACAAATAAATGTCTTTTGTTTCTTCCACTATGTACTTAGGATGTAACTGAATATATGGTATTTTGAGGTGAAACAGCCCCTAATTCTGTATAGGTTTTAGTTAATGGCGAGCCAGTAACAACAATAAGTGAAGGTGGCAGTTTTGGCGAATTGGCGCTAATTTATGGTACACCGCGAGCAGCTACTGTTCGTGCACGCACTTCGCTCAAACTTTGGGGCTTGGACCGTGACTCCTACCGCCGTATACTTATGGGTTCCACCATTAGGAAACGACGGATGTATGATGAATTCCTTTCTCGTGTCTCTATTTTAGGTATGTATAAAGAAATTGAATTAGTACATATGTCAAATGTATAATTTTTGTAGTGTATGTCAGATAGTCGTAATTTTGAGATTGCCTATTCACGTTTTCAGAAAGTTTAGAAAAGTGGGAACGGCTGACAGTAGCAGATGCTTTAGAACCGGCATCTTTTACTGATGGGGAAACTATAGTACGACAAGGAGAGCCTGGAAATGATTTTTATATTATTGTTGAAGGTAAATTACTTTTTTAATGTAATAATTTTACTTGTTATTATTTATCAGTAGTACTTGTGATTTTGTTACGCTTTTAAAACTTTATGTACAACATTTGAACTAGTTTAATTGAAGGCATTAATAAAGGGTCTCTTGCTTCTGTAAGACTGTAGAGAGCTACAGAACTGACCGTACGAAAAGCAGCTGACACTAATAGCGGCGTACTGTGATGGCCATTTTGACGTTTGTGCGCTCATGGAGTTTCGTTTAAATTAATAATTACGGTTGTGGGAGCATATTGCTGTTCTTTATTGTCAATAGTGCCGTGTACAGTTAGTACTATGGTTATCGAATTTTGGATTCAAAATTAATTTAATACATTGATTTCTAAATAATATAAATGTATAACTATATAGTATAATATCTATCTAACTACATGATATGGTCCCGTGAACAAATCGTTTCACACTTTTACTAACAAAAAAACAGCGCCGTTTGTCTGAATCCTTAATGGATGATAATTATAAGTGTACTTATTTAAAAGACAACTCGGCAGTCATATTATTTGAAATTATATATATCTTACATATAGGATCGTTGGCCACCACAACTACCACTTCCGGAAAACTTGCGTCAATGCTTAATGCAAAACAAAGCAGCATTTGATGATATGTTTTTTGAAAAACCATCGGACATTTCACGTCACTATTGTATGTATCAAAACAGCCACTACAGCGTACCGCTATTATAAGATCCAGGCCTGAAATACGCAGCATCTGAAAATCAACGAATAAAGCGCCATGTTTTGAGTTGGAATTAAGTTCAGGTGTTTTCCTTCGTGTACTAATATAATAAAATGTTGAATAATGAAACCAGACTAGGCCCCCCTCGGCAGCTGCTCAAGCTTAGGTCCGTTCCCTCGGCGTGGAGCCCTTGCGTACGCTGCTCGCGCGATACACTCACACAAATATTACATCACTGCGACAACATTACACAAATCAGCTCCACACACGTGCACGCATACACGCTTACACATGCAAGTGGAAGGGTTTTATCTTTTTTCCCTTATCAAACTCAAGTAGTTTAGAAAACTATCCGATATCTACGAAATATATATAAGAAAGAAGAAAGAAAGAAATACTTTATTGTTGGAACAACCATACAATTAAATTAAATTACACAAACTAAGTTGTATTTTATGATTATTGTTATTGAGGTATGTATGCTTGGTACACATATATGTTTCAACAACTCATATATGTATGAATAGTTAGTTTGGCTTAGGTTAGCTCAGATAGGTCGCGAATTGCATGTATCAGACAACAGCTCAAGCCGAGGTGTGCCCCGCACCCTTGAGCTAGTTGTCAAAATAAAATCGGCTGAGTGCTTTAGGCGCTCGCCTTAGTAGTCCGGTGAAGCTGTTAAGACCTTGCTTGGTCAATAGCGTAGTCAGTACGAAAAAAAAAAAGTTGAATAATGTCATATAAATATAATATGATGAAGTCATCCATAAAAGGCCACAATATTTATTTCTAAAATAATATAATTTTTGAGATTAATGTTTACAAACAGGCAAACCTACACAATTTTTAACGATAGTCTTATTGTTTTCTATTACACTCCCGGTATCACTCGTAACCCGTTTTTGACAAATCTTTTCATTGTACAGTCACTATGGTTCCACAGTTTTGTTATAGTATACTTACTAATATTATAAACTAGCTGCTGTTTGCGACTTCACTCGCATGGAATAGTTATTTTTTAGGTCAGTGGAAACTCTCAACAGGGAAAACCCCGATATCGATACATTTTCCATTGGTAATCCGCTCCTGTTAATCGTAGCATGATTATATATATTATAGCCTTCCTCGATAAATGAGCTATCTAACACTAAGAATTTTTAGAACAGTAGGTTCTGAGATTAGCGCGTTGTACCAAATAAATTCTTCAGCTTTATAATATTAGTATAGATTGTATTCTGAGTATTCGTTGTTACGCTTTCACACCTAAATCACTCAACCGATGATTATGAAATTGTACATACACGTAGTCAGGGATACAAAAACAGACATAGGCCAAATCTGCGTTACGACTGAAGCTGCTGACGAAAGTTAGTGTCAAATAATGATGTTTTAGGAACCGCAGTAGTATTACAACAACGTAACGGACAAGGTGAAGGTGCTGCTGTAGAAGTGGGACGATTGGGACCCTCTGATTATTTCGGTGAGATCGCACTGCTGCTCGACAGACCGCGCGCCGCCACCGTCCGAGCCGCGGGCTCACTCAAATGTGTTAAGCTAGATCGCGCAAGGTGAATAAAACTAGTATATTTTATTTGCAGTTATTCCTTTTTTAGGGGTGTGCGAATATTCGAATTAATGAATTATTCGATAGTGAATCGAACCGAATAATTCGATTCGTAATTCTAATCGACCATTCCATCTATGCGAATATTCGACTACAGTAAGACCTCGATAAGTTAATATTCATGGGAAACACAACATATTTTAAGTTATAGAGTTTTTTTTAAACATTTATTATATATATAAGACTTGTTTAGGTATATATGTTTCGTACACATATATGTTTCAACAACTCATATATGTCTGAATAGTTAGCTTAGCTTAGGTTAGCTCAGATAGGTCGCGAATTGCATGTATCAGGCAACAGCCCAAGTCGAACTGTGCCGTGCACCCTTGAGCTAGTTGTCAAATAAAATCGGCTGAGTGCCTTAAGCGCTCGCCTTAGTAGTCCGGTGATGCTGTTAAGGCCTTACAAGGCCAATAGCGTAGACAGTTTAAAAAAAACATTTATTTAAGTAACTGAGTGCTAATACTGAAATTATTAGTTTAAGTTACAGAGGTAGCGTATTTTAAGTAATAGATAGAGGTTTTGATTTCTGAGGTGAACGGAACATATTATTTTTTGGAATTATAGTACTTTATCGAGGTTCTACTGTAGTATAAACAATCTGAATGAAAATAATAAATTATTTTATTTACAGGTTCGAGAGAGTATTGGGTTTATGTGCTGACATCTTGAAACGCAACATTGCTCAGTATAATAGTTTTGTGTCGCTTTCTGTTTAGTATAACTGCAAATATTGTTTTATATACAATCTATTAATATTTATGAGAACTTATGTGAAGTCATGAAAACTATTGTGTTTATATTACCTAGCGAACATTATTTTACATAATATACTAAAATTACTCTACAATTATGTAAACATACTAACATGACTCGTTTCAATTTGTCATGTGTTTGAACGTGAAATTTTATGAGGCATGTATGGGTTTTGTTCTGATTTGCTACTCTAGTGCCTATATTAACTTTACTGATTCTTTCATTAGTGTTTTTTAGTTACAACTAATAACGAAAGTTAATTTATAAAATAAAACATTGTAATTTAATATTTTGTTTATGGTTTTTTTAATGTTCACCTGGAATAGTAATCATGTCTATTGGACAGTGAACACGAATAGTTTCCTTATACCTCATTCTTCATATATATTTTTTTTATATCTTGGTTATTTCAATGTTCAAATATAACATCTGAAGTTCTTAGGTTCTTAATAGTAATTAGGATAACGAACTACTTAACGTGATACTTATTCTACAGTTTTCTTATTAAAGACCTATGGAGTTTCAGACGTATTTGTTTGCATTTATATTTTCCGAGAACTTCATAATTTATATTACGTTATTGTATAATTACTAGCTGTGCTCGAGACTCTGTCCGTTTGGAACATAATCATATATATTAATACGTGAAGCCCGAACTTTGTATCCCTTTTTGAGAAAAATGCGCGGACGGATGAACGTGAAACTTGGCGTAGTTAAAGTTTATATGGAGGAGAAGTGCAGAAAGCTATTTATTTTATATAAAATGCATTAGAAGTACATTAAATTAATTAAAATATGCATTACTCACACTACTGCTTCAATTTTACACAACATATACACACATGTAAATAAAAAAGTCATTTTGACATCTGTCAATAAAGGACTTCAAAAAAGGTTGTGAAGGAGGTTGCTATGCTCGACTGTATGTAGTATTTTACTCTTACGTTCCAATTACCCTTTTTCATTCTACATTCAACTTTAAAAAATCAATGAACTATGGTCGAATGTCGACCACTGGGCGCCCACTAGTATAAAAAAAACAGTGATTAATAAAGTCATCTAAATTTATTAAGTACATTTATCTACTTTTCTCTCGTACTTAAGTCGCGTCGTCATTAAAATTACAATAACTTTTGATAGAGTAAACTGATTTCAATGAAACGAAGACTAAATGTTACTCGAGGATATGCTTTATGGTTATGTACTGTGGTTCATACAAACATCCAATTCTAAAAATTATTGAATTGTATTTTATTGCTTATTCCAAGACATCTGACACAATTTCATTCATAAAAATCTATTAAGTACAGACACGTTGGAATTATATTCCTATTATATGTATAGATACTAACTGCCCGTCCAGGCTTCGCACGGCTGAATTATCGAAGGAAATGTGTTTGTTTGATTGGTGAAGGCGTTATATTGCAGAAATCCAATATTAAATAGTAGAATGAAAGCTATTTTGCACTTCCGCCTATAATTAGTTGGCCGCTGTCGCGTCTTCCTGCAACAGAAAACGTTTATGAACCTACAAAAAGTAATTTAAAAACATAGTTTGTTGTCGGTTGACGTAGGCGGATGACTGAACCTCTCGTCGATTGACCCTGTTGGTATGTATCTGTAAAATATAAAATTAATAAAAAAGGAATACAAAATAATAGTGATAAAGCAAGCTTGTACACGTGTAGCTTGTATATTCTCAACTTAGAACTGCTAAAACACTTTTAATATATAAATAAATATAAAAAAATGAAGGAATATTTTACTTTAATTTTTAAACTATTTTCATAAATTTCTGCATTAAAAATATATCTCATTGTGAAATTAACAGGCACTGTAAATCTATCATCGCCTATATCTATACACTAGCTGTTAACCGCGGCTCCGCACGCGCTTTAAAAATTTATTAAAGAAATGTAAAATTGTGAGTGGGTGTGTACATTACAGAAACGCTTTTTCAAAAACGTAACTACAATACGAATGCCATCTACTGTAAAATGTAACGTGTACATTAGATATATGAATACTAATAGTATATCGAATGGGATGGGATTTATCATCAGCAACATACCTGAAATTTCAACCTACTATATACCAAACTCAGTGCTCACTAACACTATATAAGAAAGTAATGAAAATTATAAGCTATACATTATCGAACAATATATCTTAAATCTTTTATTTTATAGATAGATATAATATGCCCGTATTGTCGATATACTTAAGTTAGTCTTATACGTTGCTATAATAACTGAGTTATGTAGAAGCAAACATGGTAAACAATATGGGCGCCAAATTGACCAAAAAGATGATACAATTGATATTACATACAAATATATGACTTTCAATTATGTATATTTATTCTTGGAGTCAGTAAGGCACACGTCTTGTACATTAGTCTAGCACACGCGGTTGTAACATATTTTTGCCTCATTTCACACGGACGAATACATAGGTAGCAGTTAATCACTACATAGTGTACCAATTCAAACAAAAAAAAAGAAATTTTGACAGAGTCCGATAGGGAGCACCACCCCTCACCCGCCGCAACCGTCGGCAACGTCGAGGAATGCTCCTGGGAACTGCAAAAAATTAATATATTAGTAAATTACAATTTTCCAAATTTCCATGAAATCTCACCTTGTAAAATCTTCAAACCTGTAGAATCAGTTCGGGAGCACCACCCCTCACCAGCCGCAACCGTCGGCGCCGTCGAGGGATGCTTCCTGGACCTGCAATAAAACAAAACATTAGTAAAAACATACATTTCCCGAATTTTCGGAAAAACTTTTCGCAATTTTCCGAACATTTTCGTCTTCTCGCATCGTCCTGGACGTGCTGAAGACGAATCCGTCGAAAAAATCGCGAA
>MU159230.1:226582-301642 GCA_015888305.1 Antheraea pernyi | reverse complement strand
AATACACCTGTAAAAACCTGAAATTCAGGAAAAACATCATTTTCGGACGAATTTTGCATTTTCTTAATTTTCCAATTTTAAATTACAACTAATTTTGACAGAGTCCGATAGGGAGCACCACCCCTCACCCGCCGCAACCGTCGGCAACGTCGAGGAATGCTCCTGGGAACTGCAAAAAATTAATATATTAGTAAATTACAATTTTCCAAATTTCCATGAAATCTCACCTTGTAAAATCTTCAAACCTGTAGAATCAGTTCGGGAGCACCACCCCTCACCAGCCGCAACCGTCGGCGCCGTCGAGGGATGCTTCCTGGACCTGCAATAAAACAAAACATTAGTAAAAACATACATTTCCCGAATTTTCGGAAAAACTTTTCGCAATTTTCCGAACATTTTCGTCTTCTCGCGTCGTCCTGGACGTGCTGAAGATGAATCCGTCGAAAAAATCGCGAATTTCGGACGAGAAATTTGAAAAATTGCCCGCCCACCATACCCTTATTTCCTTCCTCGGTAGGTGGATTCTGACTAAGGGAAAATTCAACCTTGAGTTTTTCAGGATATTCAAAGTGCATCGTATAGAGTAAGTAAATAGTGACATAAAAAGTTAGGAGACTGATATTCTAAAATGAATAGCGACTAAAATAAAGACAAAAGTTTATTACTTTGAAAAAACCTTGATAAAACTAAGGAAATTGACTAAAATAAAGCGACAAAAAGGGAAATTTACACCCTAACTTATAATTAAGATTAAAAATAAGACTTATATATCATAGTGACTTAGAATAAATATAGATATAGTGTCAATATAGATAATAATACATCTTTTACAACTTTTACAAACTTTTATTTTATTTAATTTATCATTAATACACCTTATACAACTTTTACAAACCTTTAAAACTAAGAGAATCTATACAGCCCTTGTAAATATATAAGACTGACTAATTTAACTAGTCTAAAATTAGACTTTAAGCATATATATAGGATATTTTAATTATAATTTTACAGTATTTACAACTTTTACAAACTTTATAGATTAAATAACACAAATCGTTAGGTTAGGTGATTTTATCTTTTAAGCTATTGACGTTATTTGTCGCGTTCCCCGAATATGTTCGCAGTACATACGCCCCCGAAAAAAGGAAACAGCACCTTCACAATGTTGCAAAAGGATGATACCAGCCCGAAAGAAAAGCCCGCTCAGGTAGCGAAGCCGTCAGTCAGGCGGAGCATAGAATCCATAGAGGCAAGCCTGGACATAATACAAACGGAGCCCCAACCCATGCCAAAAAGAACCATTACACAAAAAGCCACTGCACAAAAACAGGAGGAAGTGGTAAAAAGGGCAGACTTAGCATCACCACTGAGTAATGGAAAGTACGCTACTTATACCCAAGAGGCTAGAGCCTTGATATGCAGAGGCAAAATGCTTCTAGGAAGCTCTAAAAACACAAGAACCGATATAAAGGAAGGAGTCAAAGTAGTGATCGAAAGACTGTATCAAATAGTAAAGATAACGGACAAGGAAAAGGACAGTGCCAAGAAACAAAAGGATGATGAGGGAGGGGAGAGAATGGGTGAGGCGGGCCCTTTACACCCCCACACCCTTTCAAACCCCACCCAAGAAAATGGACAGGAAAAGATGAGAGAATCAATTGAAGAGAACACTAAACTACTCAAGGAAAGTATGATAATGATGGAAGAAATGAAGGGAATGATACAGGAACAAAAAGAGACAATGGAAAAGGTAACATACGCGAGCGCAGCGGCAGGTATAAATAAGAAAATGACCGAAGAGAGGAAAACGTTGCACTCGGTAGTTGTCACTTCCAGAGATGACCAAGAGACAGGAGAAGAGGTTCTAGAGCAAGTGAGGAAAGCCATCAATGCAAAGGAAGGAGGAGTAGCAATAGACAGAGTGAGGAAAGCTAGAGACAGGAAAGTCATAATAGGATGCAAGAGCAAGGCGGATAGAGATAAGGTAAAAGAAAGACTAGAGAAAATAGGCGGAAAATTGCACGCAGAGGAAATAAAAAACAAGGATCCTTTGGTGATGCTCAAGGATGTGATGGCATACAATACAGAGGAAGAAGTGATAGGGGCATTAAGGAAACAAAACAGTAAGATTTTTGAGGGGCTGAGGGGAGACGAGGATAGGATGGAGGTGAAATACAAAAGGAAGGCCAGAAACGCACTGTCCAACCATATAGTTTTAAGGGTATCCCCGAAACTGTGGAGCAGGCTAGTGGAGAGCGGAACGGCCCGGATAGACATGCAGCTAGTCCGGGTATCGGACCAATCACCACTGGTACAGTGCTCCCAGTGCCTGGGGTACGGCCACACAAAACGCCTGGTTAGGTTAGTTTAGGTTAGGTTAGGTTAGGTTAGGTTATGTTAGGTTAGGTTAGGTTAGGTTAGGTTATGTTAGGTTAGGTTAGGTTAGGTTAGGTTATGTTAGGTTAGGTTAGGTTAGGTTAGGTTATGTTAGGTTAGGTTAGGTTAGGTTAGGTTATGTTAGGTTAGGTTAGGTTAGGTTAGGTTATGTTAGGTTAGGTTAGGTTAGGTTAGGTTATGTTAGGTTAGGTTAGGTTAGGTTAGGTTATGTTAGGTTAGGTTAGGTTAGGTTAGGTTATGTTAGGTTAGGTTAGGTTAGGTTAGGTTATGTTAGGTTAGGTTAGGTTAGGTTAGGTTATGTTAGGTTAGGTTAGGTTAGGTTAGGTTATGTTAGGTTAGGTTAGGTTAGGTTAGGTTATGTTAGGTTAGGTTAGGTTAGGTTAGGTTATGTTAGGTTAGGTTAGGTTAGGTTAGGTTATGTTAGGTTAGGTTAGGTTAGGTTAGGTTATGTTAGGTTAGGTTAGGTTAGGTTAGGTTATGTTAGGTTAGGTTAGGTTAGGTTAGGTTATGTTAGGTTAGGTTAGGTTAGGTTAGGTTATGTTAGGTTAGGTTAGGTTAGGTTAGGTTATGTTAGGTTAGGTTAGGTTAGGTTAGGTTATGTTAGGTTAGGTTAGGTTAGGTTAGGTTAGGTTAGGTTAGGTTAGGTTAGGTTAGGTTAGGTTAGGTTAGGTTAGGTTAGGTTAGGTTAGGTTAGGTTAGGTTAGGTTAGGTTAGGTTAGGTTAGGTTAGGTTAGGTTAGGTTAGGTTAGGTTAGGTTAGGTTAGGTTAGGTTAGGTTAGGTTAGGTTAGGTTAGGTTAGGTTAGGTTAGGTTAGGTTAGGTTAGGTTAGGTTAGGTTAGGTTAGGTTAGGTTAGGTTAGGTTAGGGTATTGATTTAATTTTGTTTTCTCCATTTTGATACCTAATTTTATTTCTATATCGCTCCTGTCTTTTCCGTGTACAGGACACTCGATTAGCAAGTGGATTATTGTTTCGGGGATGTCAGGGTCGCAGACACACGATGGGCTCTCTTTGCACTTAAAGCGATTCAGGTACTCCGAGAACCCGCCGTGCCCCGTGAGTAGCTGGGTGAGATGCAGGTTTAACTTGGTCTTCTTGGCAAACCTGTACGCCGCGTAAACGTCGGGCAGGAATAATTTTGTAACTGCTGCTGTGCTTCCCTCGCTATATCTGATGTTCCATTCCCGGAGGGTCTCCTGTCTAGTCTGTCTCCTCACATAGGAGATAGAGCACTGATCGTATACGGGCCTCGTCTTTCGACCCTGACATCCCCGAAACAATAATCCACTTGCTAATCGAGTGTCCTGTACACGGAAAAGACAGGAGCGATATAGAAATAAAATTAGGTATCAAAATGGAGAAAACAAAATTAAATCAATACATCATGCAAACAGACTTTAAAAAAGAATTCATAGAATATAGTATAAAAATAATAAAAGCAGTAAACCTCAGAAACAAGTAGCATATACGAAGTGTATTTTAATAAATGCACTGATATATAAACAATAGCATATAAAAATTTTAGAAACAACACCGGAAACCAAAAATAAGAAAACAAACCAAAGAATAGGTAATAAGACCAATATTAACAACACAAGTAAACACAAGAGAGAAAACAAAATGTATAGCAAGTCATAGTCATAGTCTTATAAAAAAAAAAAAATTACGACTGGGTAATCGCTCAGCGGTATAAATTGATACCATCAGTTTATGCTGGTATCAAAATAAGTTCCAGTTCTCAGTCTTCCAGTCAATTTAGCTCTGTATTTAAATTGTTCATTCGAAGATTTTCTATAAATGCCCTATGATTATTTTTGTGCATCAGTAAAATAAAAGCTATTGCTATTGCGAAATGTGTGGTCTTTATCATGCTTCTGTCAAATCACTAAATCATCATACCCAGAAGATCCGTAAAAAAGTAAACATATACTCCGAAACGAGTGTAAGTCCTAAAAGAGTGGGGACACGGCGTGCTAACGAATTGGTGTCTTAATATAAAATTTTGACGAGTGCCAAGATGTTTAATAGCTTGAAGAGGACGATGTCAATATCCCAAGATCACACGATAGTGAACAGATCTACAACATCGAGCAGCAAACATCCAACCATCAAAGACCTAAAGTCATGGGTTCAAGTGCCATGGACCAAAGACGGTTAATTTGTCTGTTTTACTAATATGATGTTATATTTTAATAAAGCAAAATAAATTAACTTAAGTAACAAATTAATATCAATAATTTGGTCGAATAAATATTAAATTAATGTGCATTACACTCCTCTATAGACTAACTTACGGTCAGTTGCAGGAAACTTCCATTAAGTCTTAATGGTGCCATTATAATTTTAATCCTCCATTAAACACGTATGTGCATTGCAAGAATGTTATTTGATAGGATTAGTTTAATGACCCATTAAATTTAATTATTAATCTGTCAAAGTTGTCATTAGCTCGGTTTTTCGTTGCAAGAAACTTTAAAGTCACTCTATTTTGACACTTCATTAGTTAAATTTTAATGGCGGATAATTCGTTCATTAGCGGTCCATTACGGAAGGATAAGGCATTTTTCGTTGTTTTTAATAGTATTTATTTAACTTTTGTGATATGTCTTCCACATCACTTCGTTGTAAGATGAAGATCTTCTATCCTAACATACCAGATAAAATTGATATATGGAACAAATATGATGATACAGAATTTGCATCTAAATTCAGATTCCCTAAAGAAACTGTACAATAAATTCAGAATATTTTTTTTAATTCCATTGTAAAAAAAGTTTGTACTTTTTTATTAAATTTATTTTAAAATTTCGTATATCGGTATTTAAAATATTCAAACAATGCGACACGCTACCACGATACCATGCTGTGACGTGATGAACACTGAATTGACAACTCGAAACAAAATGCGTTTTGTTTGAATAGAACAGCAACACACACTTGCAAAAATGTACAAAACAAAACGCAATTCATTCATTCATTTTAAAATCAGTCACTCTTTCTCATTAATGATTTCATTTGTTAATGAAAACTTAATGGGATTAGAGAAAACATTACGCAACAGTCATTAAATTAATGACAGCATTAATTTTAATGGAGCATTAACAAATGGGCACTTAATGACAGTTTTCTTGCAACTGACTGTCAGTATCCTACTGTTCATTCCGATTGCTTCCCGAACTATCATTTCGGGGCCCAGGGTACGACCATGATCCATGATTTGTCGAGTATAGTTACATTGAAGCTGCTACCATCTGACCATCGTAACCCATAGATAGGAGGATATATATATATATATATATATATATATATATATACTGTACTATGTGCGAATCTTGCCTCCTTAGATTATGTTGAATTAAGGTAACAATGTAACTCAAACTGTAAAAGAATTTAAATTTAGTATAATCCCGGAAAAAATCCAGATATGACTCCGGCCTCTTTATTAATAAAAATAAAGACATGGCTTTGACATTAATTAAAGATAAATTTTGTAATAATGTTTGATTTGGCTGCATGGTCTAAATACTTTTGCCTTAGGACGGACAAACAGAAACTAAAACAAATATAGTTGATATTTCTTTCTCTGTCTACAAATATCGTAGCTTCTTTCTCTACGACGAAATTAACATAAGAAAATAGAAGACCACTGAGTTACCAGTAATAAAAAAGAATAAGCAGAAACTACACACCAATAAAAAAGGTCTATTGTATTGTAATATGTAATAGCCTCTATAATTTATTATCTATGTGATTTTATATATATTATAGAGCTGTTGATATTTTAAGAAATATCCAATTTTCGATATATCGATGTTTATAAAAATATAAATATCTGAGCTATATATTGTAATATATTGAAAAAAAAGTCAGCTTTATCAAAAAATTAAAAAATCGTAATTCAGCTTATTAACAATTACAGTTTTTAATTCAGTATATTTGTTAGACAATTTATACCATTCATGTTTTAAAATGTTACATTACAGTTCTAAGGGCCACTTATATAAATGTTATTAAATCGTATTGCTCTTAATTATCTTAGTTATTATTTTATTTAAATAAGATATATATGTACCAATATTTTTCAGTAAGAGTTTTAAGAAATACTCGTTGCTTTATATGTTCAGCTCTTTGACTACTACGATTATTAGGCACTAAGAGATTTATTATAGAAGCAATTCATTCAGATGCTATAGGTATAGCAGAAGAAATTAAATATTGAACAGCCATTTCTGATAGCACGGGAGTAAAATTACTTCTAGCGATCCAAAATTTTTGCACATTCTATGACTTTGAAATATTTGTTTGATATAAATACTGCTTTAATTCAAAAGGCATTGTACCAAACTTTTGCTAGAAACTTCATTGGCATTCAAATTAGAAATACTTTAGTCAGTTTACGCCCTAAAAAGGCACTTATGAACGTCAAAACTACTACTGGTTCGGAAAACAACCCAGTTATCGAGAAGAACTGACAAGAAACTCGATCGGGTACATCTTTTTAACATACATATTTCCAATACATCATATAATCGTTTTTAGTGGATGCACAGAGAGGAGTCAATTCCAGACATCACCATCTTTCACACATTAATCCACTCTATAATAGCCATTTGACACCAAAACCCGCTTGACGCGGCGCTTAAACTTACAGTCTGGCAAATCGGTAACATGCTTTGGGACTGTATTGTAAAACCTAACACTATTACTTAGAAAACTATTACTGGTTTTGCTAAGTCTGAAACATGGGACGACCAGTTTGTCACAGTTTTTAGTATTTAAATTATGCCAGTCATTACTAAATGCAATATTTCAAAGTTTTTACGGGCATACATTAAATTATCAAGAATGTATTGGGAGGGTTGACTTTAGACACCGAATTCCTGGAACTTCGTTTTTAATGATTCGCGAGTTTTGGAGAAGTTTTTCAATACCATATCTTCATGTCTGTCCCATAATGATGAAGATGTTTCTCTTTCTTTTCTACTGTAGGTGAACATTTTTCTCTTCTTTTATGTTTTGCAATTATTTCTTTTGATATCTTTGATATTGCATTAGCAGCAGCAAATGCTGACATGAATTGTAATTTTTTGAAGTTAGTTTCTTTGGCTAAAAATGATTTTCTTGTAACGACACTAATCTATCTTCTATACCTTTGATTTGGGCATGTCATAAGTAGAGATGTAAGCCATGTAATTCGAATTTTTTTTATATATGAAGGTTGACGGATATAGGATTAGAGTAAGACCTAAAAAGATATGGATAAAGTGCGTGAAAAATGACATGTGTAGGTATAAAAGATGTGAATACCGCGATGACATCTCACAGAGGAGAGCGGAAAAAGAAAACATGTTGTATCGACCGCTACCTAGATGAGATAAAGCTAAGAAGATGATGTATATAATAAAAAATTTCGACTGCCGATATCTAAGTTTTAATATCGAACTATCCTTATATAGTCCAAATAATTATTAGTATATTATATCGATATAAATATATAAATAATGATATCGATATTATATATACAGTTCTAATTAGGGCTGGTGATATTTTTAAAAATATCGGATTTTCGATATATCGATATTTATAAATTTCGATATATATTGGTTTTATTAAAAAAAAAACTATTGTAAATCTACTTAAAATTAATTTACAGTTTTTAATCCAGTATATTTGTACAATTTATACCATAAATGTTTTAAAATGTTACATTACAGTTCTAAGGGCCACTTGCACAATCGTTTTTCGATCATATTGATAATTGCATCATTAATGTTTTATCTAAATAAGATAATTAAATGTGTACCAATATTTTTCAGCCCATCGGACACCAAGTTTTTAAAGTAGGGGTGGTCTACTGATATGGCCGGTGTAATATCATTTCGATGTCTGCAGGTTCGAACCCCGTCGTGACTACAACTATTTTTTCAAAATTCACGTACATTTACTAATTTAAATTGGTAACACTACCAGTTGACGGTGAAAGAAAACATCGTAAGGAAACCTAAACCTGAGAAATGTTCTCATAGTACTACTATATGTGAGAAAACATACAACTGTGGATTACTCAGTTTGAAATCGCCAATAGGTCGTTGACTGGCGTGGTGATTACGCCTATACCTTCTTTCGGGAAGAGGCCTATGGCCCTGTAGTGGGCCTCTTACAGGCTGATGTTGAATATTTTTCAGTAAGAGTTTTTTTAAATACTCGTTACTTTATATGTTCAGCTGCTTCACTACTAAGATTACTATAACCAGCCTGCTCCAAACTCCGGTACCTCGGTTCCTTGATCCACAACGACGGCGGCGTGGACAATAACGGAAGGAATAGGATAAATACAGGATGCACGAAATGGCGAAGGATGTTTAGGGTATCTTGCGTTCCACGAATGCACTTGAAACTTATGGGGAAGGTGTATAAAACTATTGTAAGTCATAGTCTACTGCTTGCATTTGAGTGCTGGAAAAACTGTACGCGGCAGAGATGCGATTGTTAATATGTGTGGTGTAACCAGAATTTATAAAATAAAAATGTATCAGATAAAGTTTGAAAACATCATCAGTGATAGAGAAGTATAGGAATAATATGTTAGCATGATACGGGCATGTCATAAAGAGAGATGAAAGACTTATAACTGGAATAGTTAAGTATGAAGGTGGAGATATATAAGAGTAGAGGAGACCGAAAAAGGTATGGATACAGTGTGTGAAAAGTAACATGGGTATAAAAGGTGTGAATTTTGAGATTATATCTGACAGAGGAGAGTGGAAAAGGAAAACATGTATCGACTCAACCTAGGTGGGATAGCGGTAAGAAAATGATGATGTATATAATAAATAATATCCGATAACCAAATTTTAATGTCGAAATAGCGGAATATCGTCCAAAAAAATATTACTTAAAAATATCGATATTTTAAAATAAAAATATCGAATTTTGATATATCGATATTTTATCAACAGTCCTAGTTCTAATATGTTTTAATTTCCCGCGCTGTCATTGGTCATGTATTTTTGTTTGAAAATAAATGATTAGCAGTGCACACTTGTTACACGGTTTAAAAATGGATATTGTTGAATCGATAAAACAAAATAAGGAATATGTGAAGTGCAAGTCGATCGTTAAAACTTGGGAAAATGATTTCAAATCAAAATATTCACGTACACCTTCCAAATTTGACATCAAAGAAGCTCCGACAAAGATAAAATACGCTTATAAAAAATATTTTCAATTGAAGAGTACAGCTTTGGAAAACTCTTTATCTATTTGTGACATTGACGAAGATTTAAATTTAGCTCCAGAACCTTTGACGCAATGTGATACTGTTACCTCAGAACCATCAAGTCCACTTTTAGAATCATCATGTCCAGCTCTACCTAGTGGTCAAGCATTGGAAAAGTTAATATATAACTCGGATAATTCAAGTCAATCGACTGTAAATATAAATCCATTTACAGCAAACTTGTCAAAAAAATTATTCCCCATTAGAAAGTTTGCTTTACGAAACCCTAGAAAGTTATCAACATCAAAATCTCAATGTCAGTTTGACACCAAATTAGATGCATGCGATGAAAATAACAAAACAATTGTGGATGTATCTGATAATGACATAAGCAAAGAAATAAAAGACGACTTAATAAATAAAAAAAATATATCTATTCATAACTCAACTACGTTAAATAATTCTCACAATATTAGACAATTAGATAGTTCATGGCTTCAGAGGACAATTGATCTTGATGCTGGACAATCCACAAATACAGATATTGAATCTAACCCAAGTGTTTACAAAGAACAATCGAGTAAATTTGGCATTGCAAATATAAGTATTCCTATGTCAAATAATAAATACTGTGATATTGTGGAAAATAGTGAGTCTGAAGATGATATAATAATTGATAAATTAAAACCTGCATTAAAGAAAAGAAAAATAGATGTGGTTGATACTACAACTCATGATGCTTACAGCGATTCCAAATTAGAAGAAGCAGAGTTAAATTCAACTCAACAAAAAAAGAAGAGACAGGTGAACGGCGTAAAAAAGAATAAGAAAAGAAAATCACCTGTTAAGGGTGATGAAGTGGAACAACCTCCTGACATATCAGAGTATGTACCTTTTGGTTTGGATAATGGTATACTGCCACGTCACTCAGACATACTGCAAAATAAGCCAGTCGAAAGTATATTGGGAATAGAAAATTCACAACAGAAAACAGGAAAACACACTGAAATTGAAGGAATCAGTCATTTGACTAATAAAATTAAGCATGGAACAATAAATGAAAATTTTGTAAAAATTAATATAGAAAAAAAAGTATTTGTTAGGGGTAAAAAAAGCTTTAATTTTTCAAAATACAAAAAACAGCAATGGAAAAATTTGAAGGGTCTGAATACCTGTATCGAAGCACAAGATACAGGTAAAATTATATGTTTTAAATGTGGTAATGCTGGCCATATGGCAAGGTATTGTAAAGCACATAAAGGAGACACATTATTGCCCTTGGAAGGTTATGTTGAAAGTGAAATACCTTCATTAGAAGACATGCAAAAATTTGCTTTACAAGAAAATAATACCAATAAATCATCAATTCCAGAGGAATTAAATATTCTGTTCACACCAAGTCCCATACCTGATTCATTTTTAAATATATTAGAAAAATCTAACACTAACAGTAGTGGCGATGTGAACCCTATATATACCAATTTCGATCAGATTATTAATAAAGATTTACATGTAGTTCTTCAGAAGTTTGGGCATTCAACATTTAGATCAGGTCAAGAAGAAGTTGTGAAGCGAATTTTATGTGGCTTGTCCACACTAATGATTTCATCCACTGGAGGTGGTAAATCTCTTTGTTATCAAATTCCAGCTTATATATATAGTCAGCATTATAAATGTGTAACATTAGTCATTTCACCACTAGTGTCTTTAATGGAAGACCAAGTAATTAATATGCCTGATTTCTTAAAAGCAGGATGCTTACATACAAATCAATCACAGTCTCAGCGTCTTAAAATCATAGAGTACATAAAAGAAGGTGAAATAAATATTCTTCTTATATCTCCTGAAGCTTTAGTATCAGGAGATTCATCTAGTAGATTTTTAGGATTATTTAAATCATTACCACCCATAGCTTTCGCATGTATAGATGAGGCTCATTGTGTATCACAATGGAGCCATAATTTTAGACCCAGTTACCTAATGATATGTCGTGTATTAAGGGAGAAACTTAATGTTAAATGTATCCTTGGCCTTACTGCCACTGCAACTCAGAGAACTATCAAAAGTATAATAAGTCATTTAAGCATACCTGATGGTTTGTCAGGAGTTATAACAAATCCAACACTTCCAGATAACTTGTATTTAACTGTTTCATTCGAAAAAAACAAAGACAGAGGATTGATATCTTATTTACAAACAGAGAGAGTATGTTCATTTAATTCTATTATAGTATATTGTATTAGAAGAGATGAATGTGAAAGAGTTGCAGGAGTAATAAGGTCATGTTTGCAGGAAAATGGTAAAGTTAATATGGAGAAAAGAACTAAAAAAAGAAAAAGAATGTCTTATATAGCTGAAACTTATCATGCTGGCATGTCTGCATCACAAAGGAAAAAAATACAAAAATACTTTATGGATGGGACATTGAGAATCATAGTAGCAACTGTTGCTTTTGGCATGGGTATTAATAAATCTGATATTAGATGTATAATACATTATAATATGCCAAGTAGTTTTGAATCATATGTTCAAGAAGCCGGTAGAGCGGGTCGTGATGGATTGCCTGCTTTCTGTCATATGTTAATGAATGATAGTGATCAGGACAAAAATGAACTATTAAAACATATTTATGCTAATTCTATTGATAGACCAACAATAAGAAGATTGCTTCAAAGAGTTTTTATTCCTTGTGGATGTGCCTTTTCTCAGAAAGAGCTAAATAGTGGACCATCAGAGAATATACATTGTAAGGGTCATGAAGTTGGTATACCGATTGATATAACTGTTGAAGAATTAGATTTGCCACCTGAAAATATTGCTACATTATTATGTTATGTTGAATTACATCCTAAACATTATATCAAAGTTCTAAACAATGCCTACACCATGTGTAAGATATTATCATACAGTGGTTCACAGAAAATACTCCAAGCTGCTAAATCTTGCCGACCACTGGCAATGGCTATATTAATACATAGTAAAAATGATCCAGAAGTTATAAATAAAGGTGTTATTGAGTTTAACGTCATTGAAGTTGCAGCTGCTATAGGCTGGGAAAGTGGTATTACTAAATATCATTTAAAAAATTTGGAATGGACACATGAGAATGGAGTGTTAAAAAGATCTTCTTTAAAAGTTGAATTTAATACTCTAGGATTTAGGATTAAAGCTCGTGGAGATTTAGATTCAGTAGAACTCGATTCTATTTTAGATGATTTACATTCATCAGTCCTATTTCAAGAAAAGGCTAGACTACACCAACTGGAAGAAAGTAATAAGGCATTTCATAAATTGGGCAACCATTCCATGGAAAATGGTGAGGACCTTACAGAAAATGCACTTTTGCAAAAATCTAGTGACTTGAAACAAAAAATAAGACACTATTTTGAAACAGAATGTGATATCCCAGAGAAAATTTTAGAAAAACAATTATTTGATGTTGAACGTGTAATATCTGATGTAAGATCACTAATACTCTCATACAAAGATTGTACTTTTACAGGAAGAAGTATAGCTAGAATTTTTCAAGGTATATCTTCACCAAATTATCCAGCGATTGTTTGGGGAAGATGTAGATTCTGGAGAACACATTTACATGAGAATTTTAACAGTTTAGTTAAAATAGCCACACAACAAATAATGCAAATGACATTATAAATGACTGAACCCACAAACTTATTTGTGAATAAAGTCTTAATTAAGTGTTCTGGTAATGCGAACAATAAATGGTACCCTAATTAGCCCTATTATCTTTTTAGAATTTTGAAATGTGATGATTACTATCTTAAACTACCCTCTGTTGTATGATATGGTAAAACAGGATAAATAAAATAAATGTTCATCATACAAATTTTATCTACGTTAGAATTGATTCTGCAATATATCTGAAATAGAATGCTATTTTTTTTTCTCTCAAGCTGACTATGCTATTGGCCTAGCAAGGCCTTAGCAGCTTCACTGGACTACATGTTGAATGCTCATAACTTATTTTAGTAAGTTTATAAATAATTTGAAAATGTGTTCTTGTAATAAAAATAAGTACAGAAACAAACTGGACACAAACAATCTAAGGCAGTTGTAGAAGTCTTCGGCAGAGACTTAAGGTCATTATTGAATTTTTTTAGTTGAATGGACACCATGTTTTTAATATTTCATATTTTTATACGATACTAGTAATAATCCACACCTATGAGTTTAGTTACAATGTAAGTAAATAAATTACAAACTAGCATTATCTAGTTTATAGTTATAGTAAAATGGATAACAACAATTTTCTTCATTAAAATTAAGTTACACCAACTTTTATTACAGTCAAATGGTGTAGAATATTACCAGTCTGACTAGCAACTATGTCTATATTAAATTACAAAGTAAAATACAATAACAAAAAACTATGAAATGAAATCATCAATGTTAAAAGTAATGAACTCTATTTTGACTATTTGATAAAGTTACATCAAATTTTGTATTTAATATTGATGAATATATAAAAATGTAAATCGTTCTGGCTTTTGTATTTCTCATATTTAATTATTTCCTATTTTTTACAGCAATATGCTAACAGTTTAAAATGTATTTTAAATTTGTATGTATATTATTATAGATATTATTACACTTTTGCAGTTCTTTGATTTTTTAACCGACTTCGAAAAAGGAGGAGGTTACTACGTTCAGTTGTGTGTTTTTTTTTAATAATATATAAGTAAAAAGGTAGAGGTAGAAAACACATCACACAGCATTATATTGTATATAAGAAAATAAAAGAAGTTATTAATATACTATAATTTTTATTTATTTAATTCTACCAGATATAGTTCTAACCATTTTTTCATCACCAGGGTCTCGTACGGCTTTGACTAGCATGAGTCAACGTCCAAGTGTTGTGAGGTTTTGGCTTCATAGCCATTTGTTTATGGCGAGGAAACTTTGGGCACATCACGTACATTCTTTCGTCTCTAACTACAATGTAACAAGATTTACAGCGTCTCTTTACCCGACCCTTCACTTTAAGGCCGCAAACTGGGTTAAATATAGGGTTGAATGGGGTTAACATATTTTGGTTTGATGAATGTTGAAATGTACTTAGTAAAGAAGGTAAAACTTTTGTGATTCTTTTGGCTGTGCTGTCTACAGATAATGTTCTCACTAAGGATAATATTCGTTGCATTTTCGTAAGAAAAAAATGTTATCTTAATATATGTTTACTATTTTAGGCGCACATGACGCATGTCACTTTTTTGGTTTTTGTTTTTTCCATTCTAAGAAAGAGGCAAAGGTATATAGATCGTGCAGCCAAATCAAACGTTATTTCATAATTGCCAATTTGTGGAATAAATGTCTTGTGATAATTTAAATGTTCCAACAAGATGGTGGATCTCTTGTTGAAACTTTCCATGGGGTTTTTATGGCATCTGACAAGTCATGTGTATAATAACCGAACTATATTACGTAAAACACCATACAAGGTTATGTATAAAGTATAAAATTCCCTGCATGACAGTCTAAAAGCCCACCAAAAACTCTTTTCAACAGACTTTGTATTGTATGAACTCTTCGCCACTGACGTTATATTCTTTACATATTCCTTAAGAATGTATAGGAACAAAATTATCATTGAAAAATATTTTATGGCTCACCTACATTTAAGTTATATCGATATTCATTACTAGTGTAAAAAGATATAAATACCAATTATATTTTGGCTTTATTCAGCAATTTAGGATAGTTACATGTTAATAAAAGTATGACAATAAAAGACTAGTAGTTGTCAATGACTTTACGTCAGTTCAGGGCAAGGAATTTATAAGTAGTTGTTTACTTATAAATTCCTTGGTTCAGGTCATTCTGGTAATTTTTTGAACTATACTTTACATGCCGTCTCACGGTTATTTATCTAATTTGTTTTAATACCATCTATCGTTAATTCTTCGGATTATGTTGTTATCTTAAATATATGTTATCAGAAATATTTTATTGTGAAGTGCCCCGGGTAACATTGGCTACTCCAGCCGGTGACTGATAGCTTGACAAGTTATCGCTACCGCGCTGGTTTTTCCGGTAACCTAATGATTATCACATGGGATATTGGATGGAGTAAATGTAGACTCGGCGTGCACTTACTTCGCTACCTGGGGAACTTGTTTCTTTCCCGATATTTGTAATAAAACTTTGATTCTAGGATTATGTTCGTCCGGTTCAACTGAGATTGAGACACTTGGTTTCACTGCCTGGATTGCGAAAAAGAAATACTCCATAAATAATTCATAAACAAAGAAAAAAAGAAGAAGAATGCTTCTTTAAAAAATCGCCGAGAAATGAAACATCCGAGAAAGAAAACCTTTATAAAATATATGGACATATGTATAGGTGGACCCAAAAATAATAGAAAAAAAATCTCGTTAAGAATGTCAAAGAATAAGATTACCAAGAACCTTTATAGCTTGACAGGACTTTTACATTTATTTTCTGACAGCGGTCGTGTATACTATGAAATTAGAAGGGTCAGATAAATTCTGTAGCTGTCTATTCTTAGCGTTATAGTTTTAATATAGTTATAGGGTAGTCAATCCAGTCAAAGGATTTAAAGAGGTCACAAAACACAGCGATTGTTTTCTGAAATACCTCTCAAATCTCTAGTACATAACTTATTAGCGTTGCACTTGTGTGGGTAGTAGATTTTCATAATTATCCGTTCAGCTGTCGTCTTTGACAAACACTTATCAATGGTTATCCCTTGTAAAAAAAAGTGGGTTATGATTATGATTATTATGATGAAAACTCGTGGTTGATGACGGCTGGATCCGAGTATACATTATTCATTACGTCACCGACCGGGAGTGACGGTTGACATTCCTTGTTCGGAAATAACGCAAAACATTTTAATAAGAAAAAAATATAATATTTTACGATTAATTTTAAAATCATATTTATAATTATTGATTAATAAAACTGTGAAATAACAATATCTTTAGTGTACTAAACAGAAAATCGAGAATGTTTAAAAGAAGTTACTCAACTTTTTTATTATTATTATTCTAGTTCAGCTATTGCAACTGACTTAGCTAGTAATGGTAATTATCTACACCGAGAAAGAATCCTGCACAAACATTGTTCACATGAGGGATGGTACATCTTGCTTATATGGTGTAAAAATTCTTCTCCCCCCCCCCCAAATTAATACACGGCCCATTTAGTATTAGCTATACTTCTGACTAAGGGCCGTATGAGGACGTTTTACGGTTAAGCCTTTATGCAAAGTTTATTCCGTGTAGGTAAAAATCGTGAAAACAAAAGAATAAAATTATCAAAAAAGTACCTATTTAAGACAGTTAGCAACGACACGTGGCTATTGACATCTATCATATTCATACCATAATTTTATTATAATTGAAGGTCACACTAACATAAAAACAAAATATATTTATCATAAAGCAAGAAACAGCTATCTCGCTAACCGTCGCGACTGTTCCACTACAAGTTTATCGCAAGTGTGAGCCGCAGAGTACCGTATATGTGTGTGCGATTGTTTTGTAATTGGCTTTTGATCCACGCCCGCTACGTGCAAGTTGACGTACGTTTCACAATTAACTCACACGTTTTATCACCAACGAATAAGACTGACGTACTTTTGAAAATGGATACTGATGCCCGAAAAGTGGTAAAGACCATCGTAACGTCTCCAGATGTTTATCCACCGGTTGGACCCTACAGGTAATTCAAATACATAACTAAATTTTTCAATAGTCAACATTCCGGTATCTCTTTCGTTCGAGTTGGGAGCCATGTTGCGTATATATATTATATATATATATTTAAAGTTTTATTTAAGTTGCTATGTTGTTGCGTATGTAGGTACATTGCAACGTGGCTCCCAACTCGAACGAAAGAGATACCGGAATGTTGACTATTGAAATATATATATTTATATATAACGATGCACGTGAAATGTTTCAAATTTCGAAGATGTCGCAAGTTTTAATTATAAATTGTGCACAATGGACGGTAAAGCCCTGTTTTAAAAAAAAGCTTGTTTGTTTCTGTATCTCTTCATAACAAATGACTATTTGTTTTAGATAAACGATGTAATTATAAGTAATGCAAACAAATGACGTAAATGTTGATAATAATATGTTATTATTACGAATTGCATGTTAATTTTATGCAAATTTCCGCGTTATTGCATAAGACTATACTACAAAGCCTATGTACCATTATATACGGATCTATTCATTTGGGATAAGAACATTCAGTCAAATGTTTTCCAATTCTCGTTAAATATTGTTGGGGTATATTTAATTATTTATTGAAATACTAATTGTGTCCGCGACTCCCTCCACGTAGAACCGAATTTAAAAAAAAACAGTGAGTAATAAAATCACCTGAATGTATTACGGCCATGGTTTTTTTTCTCGAACTGACTACGCTATTGACCTGGCAAGGTCTTTACAGCTTCACCGGACTATATTACGGCCATGGACTTATCTACTCGTACTTAAGTCGCATCGTCATTAAAATTACAATAACTTTTGATAGAGTGAACCGATTTTAATGAAACAAGGACTAAATTTTTTTTTTTTTATTGTAGCACGGCAATATGACTTCACTATGCCTGATGGTAAGCACAGTACAATCCAAAAACAATGGTGACCACTGAGTGACATACTATCCATCGCTGGTCGCCGCTGTCATGCCGGCCTGCGAGAAGCTGGATATGTACAGGCTGATCCCGAAACGCGACCCGCAGAAGCGAATCACTATGACGGGCTTTTTCGCCATATACATGGTGGTTGCGATCCAGTCAGGCTGTAAAGCCCTACCACCCCGCAATAAATGTTACTCCAGAACATTCTTTATGATTTTCTTGGTAAGTTTTTCTTGTGAACTGTAAAAGTACTGACACTAAAGTAACTTAACTTAAACTTTTAACTTAAGTTAAAAGTACTTCTTATTATGTGTATAGATTATTATTATATGTAGTTGAAATAGTAAGATTTGTATCTGTTTAAATGCCCACGTTTTTTAAGCGTTTTAATAGCTGCGTCCCAGTTTTAATATAATAGTTATTTTTAAGAGAATAGCGCAGTTACAGTGTATTTTTATGTTCGTGGTAGCAGAAACAGCGTTTTTAATTTTCAGATAAATTATCTTTTCTTCACTTTTATCTGTAACTAGCGGCATTCCACCCGTGTAAAAAAAATAGTGTGTGGAGTCCCTCCGCGCGGAAGAAGTGAAACTTCGTAATGTGGATATGAAAATAGGAAGGGGCAGAAATTGATTTTTAGTGAAATCATATTGTTTCTTTAAGACAAACTTTATTAACATTGTTTACAATTCACAATTGATTGTATCTTTTAATTATCATTTTCGAGTGGAGAAATATCCAAATCTATAACATTTACAACGGGATTATGATAACTAAAGTAAGATACGAAATGTTTGAGTTCTATTTTTCAATATTTCTTGCAAAAAACTGCATCAAGGAATATTGGACTCTACTCGTTGCTAACACTTGCGTTGGCCTTTTTTTTCGACCTGACTATGCTATTGACCTTCAAGGTCTTAACAGCTTCACCGGACTACTAAGGCGAGCGCTTAAGGCACTCAGCCGATTTTATTTGACAACTAGCTCAAGGGTGCACGGCACAGCTCGGCTTGGGCTGTTGCCTGATACATGCCATTCGCGACCTATCTTTCTTTTTTTTTTAATGTGGGGAAATCCCTTATGGATACACCAGAGGGTGGGTTATGTCCGACTCGCACAGACTAAAACCCCACGGTGTACCGACAAACCGTTTGTGGGGGCGGCAAGGGATCGAACAAGCTAATCAACCTTGTAGAGCCGCCCCCACGGTCCGCCCGGCGGAAGGTGACCGCCGGGCTCCTACCTATAGAGGGACAGACCGGGTACACACCGGAGCAGCGCCGCATCCTGGCGGTGGCCGTGGGAGCGGACTTATCGCTGTCGAGCGTGGTTTCGGCCATGCTCGGCAGCGAACAGGCTTGGCGAGCGATGGCCTCCTTCTGTGAGGAGGTCGTCTCGCAGAAGGAGGAGGCGGAGAGGGCCCGCGAGGCAGACCCTGAAAGTGGCCGTCTCCGCCAAAGGAGGACAGGCAGGAGGAGAAGGCGCTTCGCCCAACTCCTCCTGCCACCGTAGCCGGACCTGAGGGGATGGGCCGGGGGGCCCATCTCCTCATTGCACAGGTCCGGCGGACGAGGGGGGGCAGCCGGTGTGTACCCGGTCTGTTCCTCTATAGGTAGGAGCCCGGCGGTTACCTTCCGCCGGGCGGACCGTGGGGGCGGCTCTACAAGGTTGATTAGCTTGTTCGATCCCTTGCTCCTTTGGCGGAGACGGCCACTTTGAGGATCTGCCTCGCGGACCCTTTCCGCCTCCTCCTTCTGCGAGATGATCTCCTCGCAGAAGGAGGCCATCGCTCGCCAAGCCTGTTTGCTGCCGAGCATGGCCGAAACTACGCTCGGCAGCGATAAGTCCGTTCCCACAGCCACCGCCAGAACACTCAGACAGCGTGTGCTGCGCGGTATCTTCGTCAGCGCCGCACTCGTGGCAGGCGGCTGTCGGCTCCCTGCTTGCGATCCGGTGCAGGTACCACCCGAAACAACCGTGTCCGGTGAGTACCTGCACCAGTCGGAACGTCAGGGAGCCCCACTCCCTGGCTGTCCACTCCCGCAGGACCGGGCGGACGGCGTCCACTGTGAACCGCCCGAACCGCTCGTCCGCCAGGTCCTGCTGCCACCTTTCGACGGCGTCCCCCCTGAGACGCCGTCTCTCCGCCTCTACCTCCCTGGGAGCCGGAGGCTCCCCCCTTCGTTTCCTCGCCGCCGTGAACTCGTACGCTCGTGAAATTGCCGTTTTGTATGAAAAATTTAAACGAATTTTTTTCATGTATTTTTTATTTGTATTAATCGAAGTAATCACCCACGCAATCAATGCAGCTTTGCCAACGCAGTGGCAGTTTATTGATGCTCTTCTAAGGAATCAGCTGGACGGGAAGCAACAAATTGTTCAAAGGCATTTTGTACTGCCTCTCGGGTATTGAAATTTTTTCCTGCTAAGGAGTTATCCAAATTTTGGAAAAAGTAGTAGTCTATAGGCGCAAGGTCTGGTGAGTAGGGTGGATGACGGAGAACTTCCAACCCCCAGTTCTTGCAACTTGGAGACCGTCTGCTGTGTAGTATGAGGTCGCGCGTTGTCGTGCAGGAGCAGCGGAGACGAGCGAAAACGGGGTGAGCATTACTGCAGATGTGTTCTGTGAAGAACTGAACACAATGATGGAGAAGCTGGTACATCTCCAACCAGCATTGGTCAATCGCTCGTCTCCGCTGCTCCTGCACGACAACGCGCGACCTCATACTACACAGCAGACGGTCTCCAAGTTGCAAGAACTGTTGGTTAATAATATTACCCCAGTTCTTGATAGATATATAGAGATATTCATATATCATACAAATGTTTTAAATGCGTGTTGGGTTCAGTAGCGCATATGTAATGCATATTTACATACTCAGGGAATAGGCCATATATTTTGACATGCTCAGCGAATATGCTATGTATATTCGCATACCCAGCGAATATGCTATGTATATTTGCATACTCAGCGAATATGCGATATTATTCGCATGCTACGTTTTACTCGTTTACTTTTACTTTTATTCGTTTAGTTTCGAGATTTGAGCGCTTTGATACGTGTAAAAAACCTATATAATGAGGAAAATCGCAAAAATTCTCAAAAATTATTACGAGCATTTGCAACTGTCGTCGTGCAATTTTGTCCGTATGTTAGGTACCGATCTTAGAAGGACTTTTATATAGAACGTGTTATTATTTGTCGGTAATAAAGTTGTTTGATTTACTTGCTACGTGATTGAGAACACGATATGTATGTCACTGCAGAACGGCAATTTCATAGGTAAATGCTTATTATATAGGTATATTTTTTAATTTATTTTATTTTTAGTAACTTTTATTCCACCGAACATATCAGCTCCATTGTTCCCCAATCTTCACCCGCACAGGGTTCAACCAAGATGCTGTGACAGATACCAATGTTCTGGTAACTACTTCCCATACTTCCCATACTGCTCTTCAACGACTCTCTTTCGATGTTGTTCTTAGCACACTCTATCATCAAGTGACGCACAACCTCAATTTTTCTATATATATCACAGTTAGGAGATTCCACTTTCCTCATTAAGCATTCATAACGTCTGGATGGATAGTGCCCCGAACGGAGTTTTAAAACTACCTCTAGACATTTTAATTCACATTAAGCCCGATTTAGATTACATTCATACTTTTATATATGTTATGTAAAATTTCACTCTAAAGTAATATCCAGTATCGCCAGGCACTTTCGACTGACCACAACTTCTGCCAGACGCTTTAAAGCGCAGTGAAAAATTGATGAACTTCACTTATTTTTTAATGCTTGATTTTTAAATTTGTTATTCGGATAGGTATTACAAAATAATATTTCATCAGCCATACTGATTGTAATGACCAAACATCCCCCCAGACGTGCATTTATTTGCATTGCGTGCATTGCTGTTAGTATGAGCGCAAGAGTTCTCCGTTCTCCGAGAATTGACAGATCACAGCGGGCCACTGTGGATTCTTCTATATTTATAATTTTACCGACGATGTTTGTCACGAATACTACTTTTTCCAGAAATTTCCATACAGTTCGAAAATAGTGACTTTTCTATTGTATATCCAGGTCATAATAGTAAAAAAGTGTGTTTGTACTTATGTACGCGCGTTAGAAGTTATACTTCTTTGGCGTAACAAGATAAAAATCTTTAAAAAAAAATATTTTTAGTCTTATTCTACGTTTGTAGAAAAAACGAGACTAATAATAGAAAAGGTATTTAATACAAAGAAATACAAACAACAAATACAAGGAAACAAAATGTTGACTACAGCTAACTGCAGGGTGTCGGTTTTTCGTGACGGTGTGCGTGCGCATAGTATTAACTTCAGTGTGCCGGTTTTTCGTGACGATGTACGCGCGCATCGTAAAAATTTACTCTCATCATTTTTCCCTAACGCGCCAAAAGAAGTATAACTTCAAAAAGAAATTATTAATTTATTGTTCACAGCCAAGCCATATTAACTGACAAAACTCTGTATGTGTCTGGAGTCCTTGGTATGGATAAAGACGCAAAGTTGGTATCCGGTGGAGTGGGACCGCAGACGCATCAGATTTTAAAAAACTTGAAGCATATACTCGAGGCGGGAGGCGGATCTTTGGAGTCAGTTGTAAAAACAACAGTTCTGCTCGCCGATATAAACGATTTTCAAACCTTTAATAAAATTTATGCTGAATGTGAGTATTATAGCATTATTTCATATCAATATGACCTACTTGTGGTCAATCACGCGACGTTTATAATTTTATTATTCTGCTTGTAAATAAGATTTAACATACAACTAGATATAATGTAAACTCTAGTGATATTTCTATACAGTCGATGCACCGCGTCGCGCCTTACGGTTTTATAAAGGTACCTACACTATTAGCTGTCGTAAGAAATCACATACTTATAGTTTATTGAGACGTACTACTTAGCATACCATGGATTCACCGTGCGGGTGCCGGGTTCATCGCGTGGCAACGAGTGAAACTCCGAGTAGTTCGCGAGACTTGTGACACGGCTGTAGGTTTAAGGGGCCCCTTTCGAATGTACATTAACACTCACCTTAACTACTCGTGCTTCTCTCCCTGCCTATCCAAATCTGGTATGAATCTGCTAGTGCAGCTTTAGAGGCTCGTTCTAGTATATATCTTACTGCAGTTCTAGATAGACCGCGGTCTTTGAGCAGGCTATAGAGAAATTTTGCTGGTATCAAATCAAATCAAATCAAAATCACTTTATTCAATTTAGGCCCTAAGAAGGCACTCATGAACGTCAAAACTACCACCGGTTCGGAAAACAACCCAGTCATCGAGAAGAACCGACAAGAAACTCGATTTGGTTTATCTTTTTAACAAATATATATAATAAGTACAATAATAATATATTATATATAATAGTAAATGTCACAATCGTTTTGAATGGATGCACAGAGATGAGTCAATTGCAGACATCACCATCGTTCACATATTGATCCACTCTATAATAACCTTTTGACACTAAAATACCTCCATACCTCTCGTATACCTCTCGCTCCCACTTCTACGGCATAAACATTAACTCTATAACCGTTTTTAGTCAACTCGTTGACTAAGTCGTAATACCAGTCCAGCTTCATCTCGTGGTCTTTAGGAATATTAGTTTCCCACGGAACGGTAAGCTCAACAAGTACCATGCGCTTAATATGTCTTGAATGAAGAAATATGTCCGGTCTGGATGGCGAAACGCACAGATCTTCTGGGATTTTGTAGTGCTTTTCGTACATGTCCATTAAAATAGTCCAATCGGGCGCTGCGCTAAGGATTGAGTAAGGCTTGTTCTTAAGATTTTTTGAGCCTTCTTTTATAAAGTTGAGTCTTTTATAGAGTTTGTTTAAAATTACGAAGTCAATAATTGTTCTTTAATTTAGTTTTGTTAAATTAATTTCGAAGCACGGAAGACGAAGGATTTTTGGCTTAAAGTTAATTCTACGACTTTTCGATCAGTACAGTATAATTGTATATATATTTGTCTAGATTCCACAATCCACTCTGTAACACTTGGAAATTTTTTAAAGACTGTATAATACAGAACTTAATTAATGGAGGCTTAAACGTTAAAAATGCTATATTAGAACATATTCTTAATATACTATCGGCTTCATGGATTCAATAAAGCTGTATAAAAGAGGAATAAAACAGAGTTAAATTAAACTCATAGAATTACTTGCAGGTCTGGATATATGGTAGCATTTATGTTATATATACACTGTGTGAAATATTTTTGCTAGAATCATATGGCTTTAAATTATAAGTTAATTTTTTTTATATTTGTATACACGTATCATGGGTACAGAAAAGGTGACAGGATACTTTTTGGTATACAAATATACAAAAAAAGTACTGTTCCCGAGGGACTGAAAAACAACCCGAATTGCCTTACAAAATCTACATAATACGTAAGCAAATCCGGTAGCGAAATCTAGTCATTTACGCTTATTCTACCGTACGTATGCACGTTATGAACGGGCTTGGGAATGAGAAATATAATTATGTACTGTATTCATTACTAACCGGGTTAATAAATTGACTCCAAGTACATATAAGATTTATAATAAGTACCATAATAAACTTTATGCTATAATGGGTGAGGTTGATAAATTAATTATAATCAAATATTGAATTACATTAATGAATACTTTTAACGAAAAATTATTTTCTTTTTTACAGACTTTCCTAAACATAGCCCGGCACGGGCCACATATGAAGTGAGTAAGCTGCCATTAGGCGCGGCGATTGAAATCGAAGCTATAGCTCTTAGCGGAGAGCTCGTAATCGCCGAGGCTACGGCTTGTCCCTGTGCACGCGCTTAAAATATAATTCTCTCTTTGAAACACTTTTTGTTCGAAAGCTCCCACAAAAAAATAATCAATGCTTCATATACGTTCAGTGACCTAACTGAAATCAAGATTTCAGTTTTGGTAGAAACAAATAATTGTAATCTTGATTATTAAAAAAAATGTTAATTACCGATATGTTAGTTGTAAGACCAGAGCTCTTTACGTATAAAAATATACATTTATGTGTGAGATCTCCAAAATTATCAATGTTCACCGCAAAATTCATATCAGTGTACGGGCTTAACATAAATATATGTATTTTTCAAAATAATGGTTAGAACGCAAGATGTAACATGTTAAAAATAAATTATTTGTTACTTGAAAATATATTTTTACTGTACCATAAATCTATCATTAGAAAACGGCTTAAATTATAAAATTTAACAACTCACGCACAGCCGCTCCCGACTTTGTCTGCGTTTATCTCTTTGTAAAGGATTATATTTTCAAGGCACTTTTTTCCCTTAAAATAAAAGTAGCCTAAGGGGTGTCGAATAACATCTAAGACTTGAGACACTCAAGTTAACCTCACCTGCACGTGGTGCACCCTGCTGAATAACGAACGAGGCAATGGCGAAAGCGGGGTGGTAGGGTTTTAAAGCCTGACTGGGTCGCAACCACGATGTATATGGCGAAAAAGCCCGTCATAGTGATTCGCTTCTGCGGGTCGTGTTTCGGGATCTGCCTGTGCATATCCAGCTTTTCGCAGGCCGGCATGACAGTGGCGACCGGCGATAGATAGTGTGTCACTCGGTGGTCGTCATTGTTTTTGGATTGTACTGTGCTTACCATCAGGCACAGTGCAGTCATTTTGCTGTGCTACAATAAAAAAAAGAAGCTACTCATAATATTAGTGAAAGTTCCGTTAAACTTGCCCCAACCGTTTCGGAAATTAGCCTAAACAAATAAACAAAAATTTATAAAATTGGTTTTTGTTATAAGTGCCGTATATATTCTTTCCCTTTTCTTCCCTTCCCTTTCTCTCAGTCCTTTTATATTCATTTTGTAAAAAGTTGGTATTTTTAATTTTTTTAATACTTTATTGGTGTTATTACAAAAAAGTTAAATACGTGTTGAATACTTGCTTTAAAAAAGTTTCGAATTAAATACACCTCGGTCGCTCAATGTTCTCAATCTTTCTCTTTTGTCTCGCTTTGGTTACGTTAGGTTAGACTTGCGAAAAAGGATAACGTGAACGTGCTTCGGGAGAGCGTGGTGTATTTAATTCGAAACCTTTTTAAACCAAGTATTTAACTTTTTTGTAATAACACCGTATGGGTTTTAGCGTTTGTCTACTTCCTCATCTGATATTAAATCACGATGTAGTCTAAGATGGTAAACACGCGAAGCCTAGAGGGGACTGGTTCTCAAGTGCACCTGCTGGAACACACAAACAGGTGCCTGATAGATTTAGAAAGTGGTAGAGCAACGCTGAAGCTATTATTGGTTTCAGCATGAATGGTTCGAATTGCCCGGGGTACTACCACCCTCTCATAGAAAACCGACGTGAAGTAACAGTGCTTGCATTGTTGCGTTTCGTTCGGTCATTGAGAGCGCCGGAGGCTCACCTCCCCTCCCCCCTCCCGCCCTTACCCCGAACACAGGCTGGCAATGAACTTTCGACTCCCCTGGTGTTGTTAGTGTCTATGGACGGTGCTGATCACTTAATATCAGGTGACCCACCTGTTAGTTTGTCTGCTATGACATAAGAAAAAACAGATTTTTAATTTGCAATTTTTAATTTTAATTTGCATTTAATACGAAAGTACCGATTAGTGTTCCAAACACCGATTTAAACTTTTGAAAGTCAGACGGGAATTTATAGTCATAAAATAGGAAAAAACTGTAACGACCAGTGATAATTTTAGTATAAAAGGTAAACTCTATTAAGGTTTTATCAATTGCCTACAATCTTAGAAGGCGTTTGTTAGTAAAGAAATTAACATTATTTTTAAACGACTACCCAAGGTGGGTGGCGAGACATCGAAACGAAGGCAGGTAGGTAAGGGTACAGAGAATAACAACTATATGCCGTCTATGACGCGGCGCTGAGCATGTAAATGAGGGGTAGCTTAGTGGGCACCCACCGCGTTAAAGTTGCTACTTAAATGCCAGGTAAAACAAATTACTTGAATGGTAAGAAGGACAAAGTACAGTACCTTTGTTAAAATTTATTTTTAACTACACGGTTAGTTACTATGCTTTATATACAAATTATTGCCTCATATAAGATTGTGTATTTTATTATTATGAGGAGATGTTATTTATCCAAGCTTATTCTAAATCGCAGTGGACAGATTTGCATTTTTACTGAGCAGTCCCTTGATCATCTCGATAGACTACACTTCTATTCTATACACTTGTAGCGTGCTGGCCATTTATATTGTCTCTGGCCTTTTAGAATATGAACGACATATTTGATGACAGACGGATATATATTTTTCATTGACAAGACAAGTCAATATTAAAAGTCTCGATTGCAAAGTCGGTGTTTAATTTATTACTATACTAGCGGGGCCGGCAGACGTTGTCCCGTTCTGGTTATAAAAAAATCCTTGACAAATTATATACCAAAACCTTCCTTATAAATCACTTTACCCACTGGTGAAAACCGCAAAGAAAATCCGTTCAGTAGTTTTTGAGTTTATCGCGAACAGACAGACATACAGACGCGGTAGGGGACTTTGTTTTATACTATGTAATGATATTATATGAACACGCCCCGAAACACTTATTAAATTATGGTATAATATATTACTTATTTTATTTTTTAAAATATATTACGTTTTTCTTGAACGGTGCTTAATACCCAATCTGCTTGAAACTTAAAAGCTATGCGAATTTTTTACTTGCAATTGTGGCACAAATCCTTTAACCACCAATTCGTGGTGGGTATAATGATTTTTTTATAATGAACATGTAGGAGTCTCGGACTCACTAGTGCAAGAGTCTAGACCGACTTGGACAGCATAATCATAAGACTCGGACTGAGTAAATTAGACTGATTATTTCTAACTCCGTATATGATATTTATACTCTAGCGATCTTTCAATTGATTGAATGACATTATATTTTCAATATATTCAAACGTTTCAGCCAGTCTGCCGAAGAGGAAGACATATTCGGTGGCTACAGACACGTAATAATCATTCTACTGGGAGCCTGAGACATGAAATTCCCGTCAAAATCGGTTCAGCCGTTTCGAAGATTACCTGGAACAAACAGACAGACAGACCGACAAAAAAATTTAAAATTGCATTTTTGTTATCAGAAGCGTGTATACTTTCATACCCAATCAGTCAAAAAAATTTATTTTGATATTACATACAGACACTTCATTTTTATTATATGTATAGAAGATATTTATGTCTCAGGCTCCCAGTAGAAGATAGAGAAAATTACAGCGCGTTACTTAGGCTACTTTAAATTAGACTATCCGTTAACCGCCGCTTTGTCTGCCACGCTATCTTCAAAACGGTTGGACCGATTTCGACGGGACTTTCACTAACAGATAGCTGACCTTATTAAAAGTAATTTAAGTAATTTTAATTTAGACTAGATGTTAACCATGGCTTCGCCTGCAGTGCTATCTGCGAAACGGTTCGACCGTTTTTATGGGAGTTTCACCGGCAGGTAGCGGATATTATAAAAAGTAATTTAAGCAATTTTAGTTTATACTAGCTGTTAACCGTGACTTCGCCCGCAGTGCTATCTTCAAAACGGTTACATCGATTTTCACGGGACTTTCACTGGTAGATAGCGAACCTAATAAAAAGTAATTGTGGTTATTCTATTTTATACTAGCTGTTACCCGCGACTTTGTCTGCATGAAATTTAGCAAGATTTCAACTCATTCTTTATTTTTAATAAGAGAAATAATTATCGGTTTATTGTTTAGAATTCGACATTATAATTATTAATAACATTAATGATATAGAGGTCTTTATCGGTTTATTGTTTACAATTCGACATTATAATTATTAATAACATTAATGATATAGAGGTCTTCCTAATAAGAGTATTACGTAAAGAGTTCCATAATACAATTTGTTGCGGAACAGACAAGCGTTTATTTTTTGTATAGTCACTAAATCTTAATTATAATAAGGGCAATGTATATTAAATGTAATGTAAATATAAATCTTTATAATAATATTTTAAGTTATTGTTTCAATAGTTCCTTATACAGTGTAAATGAGCACTGAGGTAGTTATGGTTTCAAATGGGTTGCTCATGACAAACCTCATTTGGGACGCTCTTTGTATTTATATAACTAATGTACACGTTACATGTTACTTTTAGTGGCGTGCGCGTCGTACTTACAATTGTCTTTAAAGAGCGTTTCTGTAATTGTACATAGTCTCACAATTCTATAATTCTTTAATACGATTTTAAAAAACGCGTGCGGAGCCGCGGGTACAGCTAGTTATTAATAACATTAATGATATAGAGGTCTTCCTAATAAGATCTTAGATTATAAACGTATTACGTAAAGTGTTCCATAATACAATTTCTTGCGGAACAGACAAGCGTTTATTTTTTGTATAGTCACAAAATCTTAATTATAATAATGGCAATGTATATTAAATGTAATGTAAATATAAATCTTTATAATAATATTTTTAGTTATTGTTTCAATAGTTCCTTATACAGTGTAAGTGAGCACTGAGGTAGTTATATGGTTGGTTATGGTTCCAAATGTGTTGCTGATGACAAACCTCATTTGGCACGCTCTTTGTATTTATATATCTAATGTACACGTTACATGTTACTTTTAGTGGTGTGCGCGTCGTACTTACAATTGTATTTAAAGAGCGTTTCTGTAATTGTACATAGTCTCACAATTCTATATTTCTTTAATACGATTTTAAAAAACGCGTGCGTAGTTGCGGGTACAGCTAGTATATAAATTAAAATATATAAATATAATAGATTTTGCCATAATATTCAGGACCATTTGAATTTGTGTTTTACGAAATATTTTCTGGTTTCCATTGTCTATGAATTACATAAACAAAGAATTGAAATAAAGGCGTGCAACAAAGATTACAAGTTTTGGAAAAAATAGTTTTATTGAACCTGGCGATTTTCGCTTTTGCCGAGATTTAAACGAGTGCTCGTCCAGTTGTGGATCTACGACCATCACGAAAAATAATCCATTTTTTATTGACATACAACACTACATCTCATCAATAACTAAAGAAAAAAAGAAGCGGATGAGAAATATAGGAGGGAGATGTTCTTAACTGTTCTCCCACTGCGGATTTATACATATAAACTGTAAAGTATTGTATGAATCGCTGAATGAATAAACAAGTTTCATTATCTTTCATTCATTCATATCATATCTCTTACCTATATCAATATGACTGTAGTTTTATCTGAACACTTACTTTTTTTTTTAATTGTGGGTAATTTTGAAAGAAGTCGATCGGTGTTTTTGACGGGATTTCGGTTTGTCATGTAGTGGATTTTATATTTTATTCATAATCTTGTGTTATTTGAAATTAGTGCATATTTCAAAATTATGCTCATATGTAATTCTCATACTGCGGCTGCCAAAATGATATGATAGAGTTTTATCAAGTTTTTCTTTATTATAAATTCAACCTCGTTCTATGATTCACATTAATTACCTAGATTAGTCAGACCAGCCCATTCGTTGGGCAAAAAAATGAATATGGTGAATAGTATGTACATGTTCATACCAGCTAACCCGTGCCCACTTCGTTAGGCAGTAAACATTTCTACTTTATCAAGTTCTACAACTTTTTTCAGTCATATATTTGTCATTGCTAAGGCAGCGTTCGTAAAAAACGTTTACGTTCGACCGTTTTTACTCCGATTTCCTTTGCAAATCCGACTACCACAAAAAAATCGTTTCATTTTTCGGGTTAATATTAGGTTTTTACCTATGAAATTGCCGTTTTGTATGAAAAAATTTAAACGAATTTTTTTCATGTATTTTTTATTTGTATTAGTCGAAGTAATCACCCATGCAATCAATGCATCTTTGCCAACGCAGTGGCAGTTTATTGATGCTCTTCTTAAAGAAATCATCTGGACGGGAGGCAATAAGTTCTTCAAAGGCATTTTGTACTGCCTCTCGGGTATTGAATTTTTTTCCCGCCAAGGAGTTATCTAAATTCTGGAAAAAGTAGTAGTCTGTAGGTGCAAGGTCTGGTGAGTAGGGCGGATGACGGAGAACTTCCAACCCCAGTTCTTGCAACTTGGAGACCGTCTTCTGTGCAGTATGAGGTCGCACGTTGTCGTGCAGGAGCACGAGACGAGCGATTAACCAATGCTGGTTGGAGATTGTGTTCAGTTCTTCACAGTACACATCTGCAGTAATGCTCACCCCGTTTGGTAAGAAGCTGTGATGAATCACACAGGCGCTAGACCACCAAACAGTGACTATCACTTTTCTAGGGGTAAGTTTTCGTTTAGGGCATTGTTTAGGTGCTGAACCAGGATCCAACCAACTTGCTGAGCGCTTGCGGTTATCAAACAGAATCCGTTTTTCATCGCAGGTAACAATGCGGTTCAAAATACCTTCATTTGTGTATCTGTTGAGCAGTGAAAGGCACTTCTCGACGCGCATTTCGCGCTGGCGATCATTGAGTTCGTGGGGCACCCATTTGTTAAGCTTTTTTACCTTGCCAATTTGACGCAAATGGACCTATATTGTTTTGACGCTAACGTCGAAAGCTGCTGCTAATTCAGCCGTAGATTGTGTATCATCAGCTTCCACAATCGGCCTTTAATTCGTCATTGTCGACCAAAGTCTTCGGACGACCGCGAGGTTCATTTTTCAGGTCGAAATTCCCAGAACGGAAGCGAGAAAACCAATAACAGATGGTGCGTTGGTTTGTAGTGTTAGCTCCGTAAACGTCGTTGATGTTGCGTGCCGCTTGTGCCGCGTTGCTGCCACGACGGTACTCATATTCTATAATTACTCGTACGTACAAATAAGGTATCCATGATGACAGAAAATATTGATATGCAATGAAAATGTAACACTAATTAATAAACAAATGACTACTTTTCGAAAAATAATTCCATGTTTTTAAAATAAAATAAATTTGAAATTAGAATTCTTAGCCAAACAAAAATTATTTTGATTTGAAATGGCCAGTACTGCAGAACGGCAATTTCATAGGTTACCTATTATATAGCCTATGACACTCACAAATAACGAGGCTTTCTATTGGTATAATAATTTTCAAAATCGGTTTATATATCCAGATACATATTAACCCCTACAACCTCACAAACTTTACCTTTTATAATATAAGTATAGATAAAAGTTAACAATACTTCTGGAATCATAAAATAAAAATGTTTGATCAAAACTCGCCAAACGGATTTTGTATAAACACTAACTTCTGCACGCGACTTCGTCCGCGTGGAATAGGTACTTTGGACTAACGCTAACACGCAGCCGAAGCTCTCAAAAAGAAAAAAACGGTTTGAAACATTCTTCGTTGTTGCTCCGCTCCTATTCATTTTACAGATCAGAACAGTAGTTCCTGAGATTAGCGCGTTCAACCAAACAAACAAACAAACCAGCTTTATAATATGAATATATATACGTACAAATAATGTTATATATTTGTTTACATTTACTGTGCTCGTGGTTTTACACTCGTTTATTATACACTATAATAAAACACAAGTCTATTTTTAAAATCTATTTATCTGAACACGCTAATTGCCCAAACTATTACAGGAATTTTCATGGCGTTTTCACAGGTCTCTTGCCCTCAGCTTGGAGCAAAATTAAAGCTTTATTTACTCCCCAAATATTATCTCCTACAACCTCACAAGCTTTACCTCTTTATAATAATAATATAATTAATTAATAGCTTTTGCCCACGACTTCGTACGCGTGTACCTAATAGTTATTTTGGGCTAACACGCAGCGGAAGCTTTCAAGAAAGAACCCCGATTTTAAAACTTTCTTCTTTGCTCGCTCCTACTAGTTTTAGCGTGATGATATATAGCCTATGACATTCACACATAACGTGGCTTTCTATTGGTAAATTTTCTAAATAGGTATAGTACTTCTTGAGATTACCCCCTACAACGTCACAAACTCACAAACTTTACCTCTTTATAATATTATTATTATATTATTATTAGTATAGATTAACGTGTAGAGAAGAGACATTGCATTTTATTGTATGACACAAAGGAAAAGGTAAGAAGAATATATTACAAAATGCGAAAAGAATTTATAATTTGAGATTATAGAATTACATATTTTAATTTGTAAATGAAAAAATCTCCATTGTAAGACCCCTGGTGTTTCAATCCAAAGTCTCTTGTGTATTCTATTGTATGAAGAATTCTCCTAAATTAATGTAGGTATTCAGTATATCTAGTATATCTTTTATCAGAATGTCGTGATGAGCTCTCAAAAAGAAAAAAATCATCGCGATTTTGAAACATTTTTCATCTGTGCTCCGCTCCTATTGGCGTTAGCGTGATGATATATAACCATTCTCGATGAATGAGCTATATAACACTGAAAGAATTATTCAAATCGGACCAGTAGTTCCTGAGATTACGCCCTACAACGCCACAACGTTACAAACTTTACCTCTTTATAATATTAGTATAGATTTAAAAATTAATATTTCGGAATTTATAGACGTCAGCTATTATTAAGTTAATCAGTTATACTATCCGTTCAGTGATAAAAAATATAATTAGGAGGTCGAACCTTTAATTAAACATTTCATAAGAACAATTCTATTATAGAAATGGCTACGTATTGGCTTCGCTTTGAAATGGCAGATTAATATGTACCACTCCTAATTATAGGTAATATGTATGTAACCTTGGCTCTGCAGCCTTACGCATAAGATGATTTTAGTATTATATGAAAAGGCCTTTCTTTGAGATCCGGGAAGTTAGCACCCCATTTTTCGCGTAAGAATTTGAAAATTCGTAGAAAATTCCAAGGAGGGCTCTTGAAGTATGTCATTTGCCCATCCTTTACTTTTCTGATAAGTCAACTCTTAAGGGGTCGAAATAAGGAAGGGGTAATTTCATTATAAATTTGAAAAAAATATAAATGAACAAATAGAACGAGAGACTTATATAGATTACATTTCATAATACGAGTATGTAAGTAGGAACACTTGTCCCCTCTATTTTTTAGCTCTCTTTACATGTATTCACCTGTGAAATACTCTTTATATATTTATTTGTGTTCTGCGTACTATATGAATAATTAATCATTGTAAATTGTAACATAAGGTCACTTTTAATAAGTTATTTTCAGACAGAACGAGTTAGGTATACTGAATATTAGCAGTTCGCGTCAAAGTAAAAGAATTTACCACGTTTTTTAATTGGAAAAACGCGATGGGGGTGCGAGGTCAGCCGTGTTCCCTCCTTCCATAGTAGGTAGTTATGATACGATCTCGGGCATCGGGCAGTCGAGCGGTGGTGGTACGACAGAATAGTCAACGCGGCCGTCGTCGCGGGGCGGGCTTTGCCCTAGAACATCTATACATACCTTCATCAAATCTATGGCTAATGTATAAACATAAGTACTATAATGGGCTGTACAACCAGTGCCTCGACTGTGCATACACCAGACGCAAATGCCACAGGTATTATAAACCCTAAATGAACTTGACTTTTTGTTACGTTAAACGACTCTTTCATGAACGCTTATTTGTTTAATATTCGCGGCCAGTGTAATTTTTAATGTAATATCTTAATCGATACACTACGCGTATATACAGTGTATATAACGATAACGAAAATATATATGTATAATGCGATACAATAAAACATATTATAAGATTTAAAACATTGTATTTTGGAGTTACTAGTTCAAACGATTAAAATCACCTTAGTACATAATATGAAACAATAAAATTTCGACACGTAAATATAAGTGCACTACGAAGATAAACACGTAATTAATTTTCTAAGCGATAAACATGGCAAACTTTACGTTTTTAACACTTGTCATTAAATATTCTCCTTGTTCAGTAATATTAAAGAACAAATAGAAATAGTGGATGTGTTTGTGCAGTTTTACTTTGTCATTTTCTTAATCAACAGAAATTTGAAGACATGTTAAAAAAATAACTTGTTATAATATTTTAATTTTGGATCTGCAATTATAATAATAATCTTATGAAGTTGGTTAAATTAGGAAGTTTATGCGAATTCTGACAAGGTCTTTGGATTATTATACGTCGGGGTTCGAACCATCTGACATCGAATACATCGGTGAAACCGCTCGATCGTCACGTTCACGTTTAAATCAGCTGGCTCGACCTTTTTTTTTTTCGAACTGACTACGCTATTGACCATGCTTGCCAAGGTTACCAAGGTTACCAGGTTACCAAGGTCTTAACAGCTTCACCGGACTACTAAGGCGAGCGCTTAAGGCACTCAGCCGATTTTATTTTGACAACTAGCTCAAGGGTGCACGGCACACCTCGGCTTTGGCTGTTGCCTGATACATGCAATTCGTGACCTATCTGAGCTAACATAAGCTAAGCTAACTATTCATACATATATGAGTTGTTAAACATATACGTGTACCAAGCATACATACCTCAACAACTCCTATATATATTTCGTATCGGATAATTGGCTCGACCATGCGTTGCAGTGGATCATAAACAACAACACATGAAATAAACATTGATACAGAAAACGCGAGGTTACATAATAAATAGATTAACAGAAAACGTGCACCATAAAATAAACTGGAGTTGAAAAAGAAATTCAAAGTTAAAACGTGGTGCCATCTATGAGAAATCTATAACAGTCGGTCCTACTGTTTTCTGTCAAGAAACTTATTTAAAGCGCCGTCTGTTCGACTGATGAAACAATTAATAACAATAATCAACACTGACAAACATTTAATTTGTAATTAAAAAATATTGAGGCAATTAATCGAAATATAAATAATCCTATCCCTCAAGTTGAACCAAGTAATACATAAATGTCAACTTTCATGAAAATCGGTTGAGGAGTTTCGTGGTTCATCGCGGGAAAACATCATGACACTGGATTTTATTTAGGTATAAAGATATAGAAAAGAAAATGAGATATATTTATCTATCTTTATCTTTTATTTATTTTTTACTTCTTAGAATTGGTGTTTACTTAAAAAAATATAATGGTATAAAATTATTAAAGTTTTAAGAAGCTACGATTTTCATAAGCACTACACATTCTGAGATGTGTGTTTTTTTACGGTGAAGAAGTGGGGCAAGCTGTGTGGTGTATTAATTTTAAAATCTTAAATCTGTACATATTGTCAGGGTAATAAAACAACGCAGACGAAGGCCTAGGTGTCAGCTTGTAACACTAAAAATTAAGTTAACTAAAGTTTATTTAAGGCTTAGTGGTCCGAACGGGTAGCTTTTATAATATTTAATTACAAATTGCAATTTCAGGTAAACACATAACATTCACCGAAGAACCGAAAGAAACATCAAATGTTGAACAGATAACAACAAAAGTTCAAGATGACCAAGACGTAAAAGTGCTTCCTACGTGTGATACATTAGTGGAATCTATACAATTAGCTAAAAATAATAATAATGAAAAGTCTTACAAAGATATGTCTACAAGAGATATAGAAGAAGGTAATCTATTTATTTATTTAAAAAACGCTATTGAAATAAATGGAAATAATGTTATTTCTATTTATTTCATAAGTTTTACTTAAAAACTTTTCATAAGGTTTATCATAATTGGCATTATTATGCCATGTTCTTTGTCGTAATAGAAGACAACTCCTGATCTATGTATTATATGGGTATAATCATAGAATTATGAAACCGCTTTTAACTACGCGTGGGTTTGTTACTCTATGGGTATAATAGACGCTTGCAATGTTAATGAAATTGAACGATAATTGTACTCATCCTATTACGCTGACTATAGGATCTTTTAGTACACATACGGGCCGCATTTTCACACATATGACCAAATATTGACAATATTATATGTTCAGTTTTTTTATACTTAATAGGTTTTAATGTTTGACCACAATTCCACTTGATGTTAAATGACGTTGTGGTGTAGGAATGTAAACTCACTAAGCCCAAAGGGGGACTCGGCCGTAGCTAGGGGGGGGAGTATTGTGGGGCAATGCCCTACCTTGAAATCACAATACCCGACCTTAAAAATACCAAAAATCAAGATAAATTATTATAATTAAATTATTTGTTCGTTCACTAATATTATAAAAAGGTAAAGTTTGTGACGTTGTAGAGGGTAATCTCAGGAACTACTGATGGTAGAGCCACGCTGAAACTATTACTGGTTTCAAGCATGGGTACTACCACCCTCTCATAGAAAACCAACGTGAAGTAACAGTGCTTGCATTGTTGCGTTTCGTTCAGTCAGTGAGAGCGCCGGAGGCCCACCTCCCCTCCCCTCTCCTCTCCCTCCCCTAACCCTTCCCCCAAAGAGTGTCAAGGCACTTGCGACTCCTCTGCTGTTGTTAGTGTCCATGGACGGTGATGATCACTTAACAGCAGGTGACCCACCTGTTCGTTTACCACCTATGACATAAAAAATCCGTTACCGGTCCTGGTGCTCATTTATCAAGGAAGGTTATAGGCTATATATCATCACGCTTAGACCAATAGGAGCGGAGCACCGATGAAGAATGTTTCAAAATCAGAGGTGTTTTTCCTCTCGAGAGCTTCCACTGCATGTTAGTGTTAGCCCAAAGTAAATATTCCTCGCAGACGAAGTCGCGGGCAGAGGCTACTTTGTGATAAAAACAATTATAGTGATAGATATCTAAACTTTTCCGAACATACCACAGTTTGTGACATTCGGGGACAGATCAATTATGATTAAATTTTTACTTTCTCCCTACCTGTAACCAATACTGCCTTACCTCAAATGCGACTCTAGCTACAGCCCTAGGGGTACTGGCTCTCCAATGTAGCTGCCGGAACGCAACTATAGGTTCTTGGCGACAGCTTTTCAACTTGAGGGTGGTTGCTAGCCGGGCGGATTTCTAAAAAGTCGTACCACCATGTTATGATTTTGTCACGGTGTTGTCTTTCACCGAAAGCTCCAGATCATTCGCAAGGATTCAAATCTACGTCGATAGACCAAACGAAACCAGTGAACTATCATCATTTCGAATTTAACTTTTTTTTTATTATTCTACTAGCCTCTGTCCGCGTGGAATAGTTACTTTGGGCTAACGCTACCACGCAGCGGAAGCTATCAAAAGGAAAAAAACCCGCTTTTGAAATGTTCTTCATTGGTGCTCCGCTTTGTCTTAGCGTGGAGGTATATACTATACTATATATATTCGTTCTAACCTTCCCCGTTAAATAAGCTATATAACACTGAAAGAATTTTTCAAATCGGACCAGTAGTTCCTGAGATTACCCCCTACGACGTCACAAACTCACAAATTCACAAACCTCTTTATAATATTAGTATAGATTATAGTATATTATAGTATAGATATGTTTTCTATTCTGTTTAAGATAAGAAGATGTATTTTTTGTTCCCACAAAATAATAAACTATTTCCACAGTCGAATTTGTTATAATGTGAAACAGAAGGAAATCTTATGGTAAAAGTTGCTTTCACACTAACATTAAAAAAAATTAAGATTTTACTCGGTAATTTCAACTAAAGCTATTGTAAATTTCGGTTTGTGCCTGTAAATCTTATTTATAGCATTTTAAATATATTTCTGTTGTCTATTTAAACACAAAATTTAAACGTGTCGGCTCGCCCGGGGTAGTACCACCCGACCCACAGAACACCGACGTGAAGTATCAGTGCTTGCATTGTTACGTTTCGTTCGGTTAGTGAGAGCACCGGATACCAGCCCCCCCCCACCATTTCCCCTTCACCCAAACACAGGCTGGCAACGCATTTGCGACTCCCCTAGTCCTGCAAGTATCTATGGACGGTGGTGATCACTTAACATCAGATAATCCACCTGTTCTTTTGCTTCCTATGATATATAAAAAAAAAAACTCGAAAACAAATACATTTAGAACTGATAATTTAGACTAAGGAATTACAAATAATAACATCAAGGCATTATGGGACACATTTAAAGTGTTTTTAATATGATTCTCAAGTCCTTGAGTACTTCTGTAGTTGTGGTGCAATATAAAAAAATTGCGTAAATCAACACAAAGCAAGTGCGGAACCTTACGGGTTGCTATTGACTATTCTATTATAAGAACAACATCCGTTAAATGTGTACCGTACGTCGCGTCGAGTGTACATGCTGCTCCGACCGGAATTACTGATGACCTTGTCGACGTTTTCATATTTAACTCGTTCTAGCTGCTTTATCAATATGAAATTAAACAAAAAAAAACAACACAAAATGTATCCACTAATGAGAATTTGTCAGCCGAGGACGTAAAATGAAAAATCTGTATTTTTTTTTTTCTCGAACTGACTACGCTATTGACCCTGCAGGGTCTTTACAGCTTCACCGGACTACTAAGGCGAGCGCTTAAGGCACTCAGCCGATTTGGTTTTTAGGTAACATACACAAGGGCGCATGCGCACCTCGGCTTGGGATGTTACCTGGAAAAAGTCACGTCTGACCTAGCTAACTATTCTAAGCTATTCATACATATATACATTTGTGAACCATACAGTCGAAATTGCATGATTCACAAATGAATACGTGTATATCGGAATGAAACGAACTAAACTATTCGATTCAGTTCGATGAGGGAAATAAAACAAAACCCTCCCACCATGTGTATATATGTGCACGTGTGTGAGAGAGATGATCTCATATGTGTGTTCAAGTGATGTAGATGAGTCACTGTATCGCGAAAATAATATCACGAGGGCTCCGCGCGGGGACGACCTAGGCTCGAAATATTACTGAGAACCGCGATGTGTGCGGGAGCTAAAAAGGATCGATTACAAAAGCGCGGGCGCAACACGCATTTAATAAGATCGAATTTAAATTTACTTTACGGCGACGGCGCCGAAATCTAAAAATAGACATAACAAAAATTATTATTATTGAACGGTCGTTTTTAGGGGAAGATAGACGTAAATACGCGATTCACTCTATCTTATATGAGTTATTTATTTTGAACAGCTGCGCGCGCGAGCCGTTGTAATGTAGCCGCGATGGCTGGAAACCTATGGATTGCCGTAACGGCACCTAGTAGAGGATTTCGGGCGGTATCTTCGTCAGAAACAAAATGTTGACTATATAGCTAACCACTAATAACGAATGTAATGTTCCTGTAAAAATATATGACATGAAAAGATAAACCAGATCGAGTTTCTTGCCGGTTCTTCTCGATGACTGGGCTGTTTTCCGAACCGGTGCGTAACTTTAACGTTCATAAGCGTCTTCTCAGGGCCTAAATTTAATAAAGGATATTTGGATTTTGATTTTGAATTGTAGGAGAAACTGAACCAGGATGGCCGCGGTAATGCACGTTCAACGCCTGACAAGCACCGTGTGAACACTATACAAAAACTTGCGCGCGCTGCACGTGCGTTTCATGTGAAAATATCTTTAATCCGACGCGTTTAATACCAGTTTTTTTTTATATATTATGTGAATAATTGTATCACCACTTAACGTTTTCAATTCGTATTCGATTACGAGTGTGAATGACTCTATGACTGTGATTTACAAAAATTAATTATTTTATAAATAATACTTAACAACTTATTTATGAAATTATAAACCATTCTGATAAGCCATTTTTTATACTTTATCGGTATTATTACAAAAAAGTTAAATACGTATTAACCCCTGGCTTTACAAAGGTTTCATATTAAATGCACCGCGGTCGCTGAATGTTCGCCATCTTGCTCTTTTGTCTCGCTTTGGTTGCGTTAGGTTAGACTTGTGAAAAAGGATAACATGAACTTGCCTCGGGCGAGCGCGGTGCATTTATTAGGAAACTTTTTAAACCAAGTATTTAATACGTATTTAACTTTTTTGTAATAACACGGTATAGGTTTTCACAATTTTATGACGAGGTGGTCTAAGAATTAAGCCGGATCAAGGGGAGATGGGCCGGGGGGTCCGTCTCTCAATTGCACTGGTTTGGCCGTCTGGGAGACAGTCGGGATGTACCAGGCTGTATCTCTTTAGCGCGGGAGGCCCAGGATTAGGCTGGGCCGGCTGCCTGGAGCGACATGGTTGCTAGCTAGCTCGAGCCCGTGTCGCCCCATCAAGGCAGTAGAGGTACATCGGGGGGTGTAGTCCGTAGGAGTCGGACATAACCCACTCTCTTCCCCGGGAGGGTGGGTATCCACAATGGATTTCCGCTCGTTAATAAAAAAAAGAAGGTGCGTTTAAGATGGTAAACCCGCTAAACTTAGCCGGGGACTAGCCCCCAGGTGCAGCTGTCGGAATAAGCCAACAGGTACTTGGCGACAGACTTTTAACCTTAGGGTGTCAGATAGCCAAGCCGACATAGAAACAGGTCGAACACAATGTTTTATCACGGTGTATTCCTTCACCAAAACTCTGAGTCAGATGCAAGGATTCGAACCTACTGCCATCAACGGGGTGTTCGAACATGCTATCATCTAAACCATTATCCATTTATTACATTACCATATTTTGTAGGTGGTAGAGCTACGCTGAAGCTATTAATGGTTTCAGCATGAATGGGTCGGCTCGACCGGGGTAGTACCACCCTCTCACAGAGTACCGACGTGAAGTAACAGTGCTTGCATTGTTGCGTTTCGTTCGGTCAGTGAGAGCGCCAGAGGACCGCCTCCCCTCCCCTTCCCCCTTCCCTTACTCCCCCTCAATCCCAAGACAGGTTGGCACCGCACTTGCGACTCCCCTGGTGTTGCAAGTTTATATGGACGCTGGTGATCACTTAACATCAGGCGACCCACCTGTCCGTTTGCCGTATGAGATATATAAAAAAACTCTCACATCTCTTGCCATCAACATCATAATTTGCAAATTACTAAAAAAAAAAATTTCCTTTCAGTATGCCAATCAACTGAAAATGAAATTATGGAACCTGATAGTATGGCTGATGATAAAATTACTAGCCTTGAGAAGGTTGTAGAAAAAGTTATAGAAATACAAAGTTGTGATAGTAGCGAAAAAATTACACATAATGATGATCTGAATAAAGACACCGATGCAATAATTGCTGATTCACGAGACAATAACTGTGGAAGCAGCGAGAATATTACAGAAATTAATGAATGTGACCATATTACTAACCTATCTGAAGACGAAAAAAAACTAGATGAATCTAAGTAAGTTTTCTCTTTTCAGCTAAAAAAAACGAACGAGAGAGTCATTTAATAGTATTCAAGGAAATTAAAATTAATGTTCACTTTCTTGCAGAGAGGATTATTCTGAAGAAGCAACAAGTCCAACTCAATCTGAAAGCAGCCGCGCAACTCGTTGGGAAGCTTTAGCTGATATCGCAGCCGAATTACCGGCTTCACTCACAGTTGACCCTATCACTGGACAAATTTATTCGCTTGCTAAATAATGTCAAATTTTAAAGCAAACTTCAATAACAAGATCAATGTTACACTAAGCTTTAACAAATCATTGTTCTCGAAACAAACAGAGAAAGCCTTTTTCCTTACACATATTTATAGATTTCAATGCTTGTGTATAATAACTACAAGAATTTGAAATAACCAATAACAGGAAGAATATGTAAAAAGATTACTTGTGAATGTATGATACTTTTTATCTTTGATCATGTGTAAGAGGGATAACCCATGTGTATTATGTACAATGCACACAATAAATAAATATGTATATAATCTATAAAATATTATGTATTTATTTTATCCCTTATAGATATTTATTAATAACTAGCTTCTGCCCGTGACTTCGTCCGCGTGAAATAGTTACTTTGGGCTACGCTAATACGCAGCGGAAGCACTCGGAAAGGAAAAAAAAACGATTTTGAAACATTCTTCATTGGTGCTCCGCTCCTATTGGTCTTAGCGTGATGATATATAGCCTATCTCGATAAATGAGCTATCTAACACTGACAAATCGGACCAGTTATTCCTGAGATTAGCGCATTCAACCAAACAAATAAGCTTTATAATATACTCGTAGATTGCTACTTTTCTCTCGTACTTACCTCGAGCCGCCATTCAAATTACAATAACTTTTGATAGATTGAACCAATTTTAATGAAACAAAAACTAAGTTACTCCTCAGGATATGCTTTATCATTTTCTTGTTAGGTTTTATTGTGAACTCAGTACTTTAGTAGTGATGCGTGTTCATACAATCAGGCAGATATTTAAAAAAATGATTGATATGTATTCTATTACTTATTCCTGGACAGCTGCAACAATTTTTTTCACGAAAATCGAAAAAGTACAGACACGTTAGGTTTATATTCTTATTATATGTATAGATCTGTATATCTGTTGCCGACTATCAGAATTCCTACACACAATTAAATATTAACTTTACAAATTTTGTGTAGACATTTCGAATGTAATTTTAACATATTTTTAGGCAATAAAATTCTTAAAACAGACACAAATAACGGACAACTGAAGCTGATAAGATCCCGTGGATGAAATTTTGAAAAGGAGTTCCTTATAACACCTGTATAAATCCCATCGACCACAAAACTATATTGTAGGTAATGGATAAACAAAGACTTATTTTATTTCTGTTTTTATCTTATGAGTACCTTCATTTTGTGGTTCTTAATCGTAAGACTAATAAATTTAACACGCTATGAATTACTGAATGATGTACCGATAATAAATACATGAATATGAACCGCTTAATACAGATTCTAATAGATCTACGTTTAAAAAAAAATGGTGCGTGGAGTCGCTCTGCGCGGAACAAGTGAAACTTCTCGTAATGTGGAAATGAAAATAGGAAGGGATAGAAACTGATTTTTAGTGAAATCATACTGTTTCTTTAAGACAAACTTTATTAACATTGCTTACAATTCACAATTGATAGCATCTTTTAATTATCATTTTTGAGTGAAGAAATATCCTAATCTATAACATTTACAATGGGATTATGATAACTAAAGTAAGATACGAAATGTTTGATTATTTTTCTCACTCTGTCTCTCTCTATTTCCTCTCCCAGGAGCGTTGAACGTTTCACTTCAAAAAGGATTAATTTTTCGTATAAACTTTCATCCCATTTTCACCAGTTTAAGGGTTGAATAAAAAAATCATTCCTTATTGTTCAACTAGAGTGTAAAAGGAACTCGCATGAAAATTTACACCGCCTTAGGCACTAGGTTTGGGCTTAAATATGTCAGTCAGTTAGGTTTTTTTTACATACGTTGATAATACGGATAAAAAATCAAAATTAAGGAAATCGTTGGAATTAAAAATACTTATCGACAATTTTCAGGTAAGTATAATATGCTACTGCCGAGAATCCTATCAATTTTATTATTTAGGTATATATATCAGAGTTTAACCAAATCTGATCTGATGTTAAGATACAATGTGGACCAAGATGATAAAACTCTAATCATATAGGCAATTGATGATCAAGTAGGTACAGCTGCCGGAACAAATCTAAACGTGTTTGGCGCCAGATTTTGTAGTGATAGCTAACCAGACGGATTTAGAAAAACCCTACCGTTATGCTATTGATTCATCACATTGATTGAAAGCTCATTGAGCGATTCGAACATGTCAGCTGTTGAATGCTCTACTACTGGGCAACACTGTTTCAAAGTTGAGTGCACAATAAAAGTTATTACTATACTATCTAAAAGATTTCTTTTTTAATTTCATGGTAACATATTCTTGAAAGTGCCAAGAGAATTTAAACGTAACTGCAAGGAACATGTAGACATGTACACATTTCTATATTAATAAATCGATACTGTCAACTATCGTTCATTGGACACTCAAGAGACCAGAGGAAAATTTCAAATCACCAAGAGTTAAAAATAACAGAAGTATAGTCAGAGTCAAATCTTTTGGCTGCTCTGAATATAGCCTTGAATTGGGCTTTGCGCATAGTACAGTCAAGAACTAAATTCATAGAAAATTCTGTCTTTCATTTGTGTCTTTAAAATATAAGAAACATTTATTTATTTGAAATATTTATTTGCAAATAAATTCTTTAGCGTCCAAAAATACTTCTACAACCAATTAAATATAACTGGAATTAATGATAATTATTAAATACTATAGACTTAAAAATACAAATATACATTAAATAATTTAAGCAGGCTTTTTAACATTAATCATTGCTACACCATTGTTATTAGTTGTACCACCAAACACAATCACAAATAAAGCAGATTGCTCAACACTACTCCAAATAGTTTGAACCCAATTATCAATAGTTTTCATTATTTCTAACTCATTTTCCTCACTAGCGTTCAATTTTAAGTGGGCCATAGTCAAATTATATTCATTATTAGATGTGCACAATGCCGAAATGACCTCATCTTCCGTTTCCACAGTATTTAGCTTAACCTTTTTAGTTTTATTCTTTTTCAATTGTGATGACATATTTTCTTTTGCTTGCGTTAAATATGTATGATAATCACCAGTTATGTTGTCTAACCCAATGATCAGTGAACTTTTTCTCTGCTCAATAATATGATTAAATATTGATACAGTGTATTGGGCCGACTGTGACATTTTTATGACATTCTCTTTGTACCGTTGTCTATTCAAATGGACCGCATCTCCATATTCCATACTTTTACTAAGTTTTAATTGAACTAATTTTAAAGAAGCTAACGAATCTTCTACTGAACAATGCCCTTTTTTACCACATTGAATATCCTCATGTAAAAACTCTTTAGCCAAAGTTTTTAATTTAGGTTTACGAGTTCTTTCACCTGTAAAATTGTACACTAAACTTGTGTCAATAATATATGGGTGCATCATTTTCAGTGCATGTAAATCTAAATTCAATGACTGGCCCACTAAAATAGCATCTGCCGGTAAGATTTCCCTTATATCTTTCTGTACATCTTCAAGCCTTTTTGATACGTCATTCAATAATGTTTTTGTGATTCCAGAATAACGAGTCAAGTAATCTGTTATGTCGTTATAGGGTTTAACTAATGAATCATAAATTGTTTCATGTTTTTCATTGACAATGGAAACTCGAGTTAATTCTGATCCCGCATTAGTTATACACATTTCACAATCTAATGCAAATAATGGCGAGTTTGCAGTCACTGGTAAATACTCCTCTTTAGTCATAACATAATCCGAATAAGCATTCTTCAATTTACCTCTAAGTGGTATCGGATAATTTTCTTCAATCATTTGCCAAGCCGATAAAAGTAGTTGAGTCCTAGGAAATTTATCTTTATAAGTTAATTCCTTCTCATTATGATCCTCACTCCCAATGGGGAATACAGCCCTCATCATCACCATCAGATCTTTTCTCACTTCAAGTGCCAAGTTCATACTCCCATACTTTTGTATTAAGCTCTCCTTCTCCGTTTCTGACAAAGGCACCAAAGCAAGTTCCTGAACAAGCGAACCTCCATATAGCGAAGGTGTCACCACTTCAACAAAGTCATTAAATATATTGTGGAGATGAATCATCTCGCTTGAATATGTTTCCAAATGCTTTATAGAGATTCCTTCTAAAACAATACACATTGTTTGACTGATCTTTCCACATTTGTCTAAAACATACCATCGTGGAGGTTGAGTTAGGTTAAGATTGCCTAAAAGCGAGTGCAGTAATAAGTGTTGTACATCAGTAAGCATAAGAGGAATTCTTTCTTTAGAAGGCGTTGACAAACTAGCAATTACGCCAGCACTCTTCAAACGGAAATTTGGAATGTGTTTTCTGTTAACTTTTAATTCTTTCTTTTCTGTCGTAGGATTTGAACTGTTTTCGATGTCTTGTGATGATTCAGTGGCATCTAAAAATAATGCAGTATTAGTGTTTTTCTAACAATAACATAAAATTCCTAGTTAACACTTTATATGCTAATAGCACATTTTTATTACTGTTGTTTTGTTTTTACTTACTTGTACCTTCAGTTGTTTTCGTTCGACGTTTTTTACGTGAAGGGGTATAAAGTTCATCACTTTTTCTCATATTTTTAGGTTTTTCCTAACCTAAGCGTTCTGCTGTTATGGTCAAATACTAATATAATCTGTGGCCTAATTAGGACTGTTGATAAAATATCGATATTTTTATTTAATTATCGATATAAATTGTAATATTTTTGGATTATATATCGATATTAAAATTTAGATATCGGCGGTCGATATTTTTTTATTATATACATCATATTCTTCTTACCGTTATCCCACCTGGGATGAGTCGATACAACATGTATTCCTTTTCCACTTTCCTCTGTCAGATATTATCTCAGAATCCACACCTTTTATTTCACACACTTTATTTATACCTTTTTCGGTCTCCTTTACTCTTATATCTGTCCACCTTCATAATTAAAACTATCCTAGTTATATGTCGTTATTCTCTTTCTATGACATATCCGTATATTACACCTCAACTTCTCTGTCACTGGTGATATTTTCAAACTTCATCTGATATATTCCTTTTTATTCTATCGATTCTAGTTACACCACACATCTCTCGATCTCGATCACATTTAACAACCGCATCTCTCGACTCCCACGTGCAGTTTTCTCTCATCCGTTTCTTTCATAACCCAACATTCGGATGCATATAACATGACTGGTCTTACAATAGTTTTATACAACTTCCCTTGAGTTTCGTGCATTCAAGATATCCCAAACATCTTTCGCCATTTCCTAAAATTTAACCTATTCCTGAACGTCATTGTCTACGCTTTCGTCGTTTTGGATCAATGAACAGAGGTACCGGAATTTGGAGCAGGATAATTTACAATTGTTTTTATAATAAAGCAAATATATATCGATATTTTAATCCATATATCGATAGCAAATATTTTTTATTTTATTTATACTCGAACATTCGATACTTTTTTAAATATCCTAGGTAAAATATAAATGTTATAAGCACAGACTAACACTTACGTATCGTAAAAAATGGATTTATCTATGTTGACATGATGATATTTTAGATTATTCTACGTAGAATATTTGGCATAAAGTTCAAAACGTGTATTCGTCACACTTGACATTGGCGAAATTTCCTACATAGACCATACCAAAAAAAATGAGTGTGACCAGATCATTATATCTTACAAGAACTCGACAAAATTCTAGGACATTTTTATTTGATTAGGCGTGATTAAACCAAGGTGTAATTAATTATTGAGTTAAACGTAAAAAAGAACATCGCTAAAATTATTGATATTATACAAGCAACCGCCCGTGACGTCGCTTGTGTTTTATATCCACATACTAAGAGAGACTACGTATTCTTTATAAATGTTGACACCATACATTATCTTTGTGCGACACTAGTGGTTTATGCACACACCCTGAGATAGCTCTAGATGGCAGGATTGTTTCCAAATTACTTGGGACACTCATTACATTTTGGCCAATTTAAACAATCTTTTATACCTCTATTCTTAGTTCCCTGATTTTATAATAGGTCTTTACCTATGAAATAGCCATTCTGCAGTACTGGCCATTTCAAATCAAAATAATTTTTGTTTGGTTAAGAATTCTAATTTCAAATTAATTTTATTTTAAAAACATGGAATTCTTTTTCCAAAAGTAGTCATTTGTTTATTGATTAGTGTTAGATTTTCATCGCATTTCAATCTTTTTTGTCATCATGGATACGTTAAAAATTCGAGTAATTATGGAATATGAGTACCGTCGTGGCAGCAACGCGCTAACACTACCAACCAACGCACCATCTGTTATTGGTTTCCTCGCTTTCGTTCTGGGGATTTCGACCTGAAAAATGAACCTCGCGGTCGTCCGAAGACTTTGGTCGACAATGACGAATTAAAGGCGATTGTGGAAGCTGATGATACACAATCGACGGCTGAATTAGCAGCAGCTTTCGACGTTAGCGTCAAAACAATATTGGTCCATTTGCGTCTAATTGGCAAGGTAAAAAAGCTGGACAAATGGGTGCCCCACGAACTCAATGATCGCCAGCGCGAAGTACGGCGTCGAGACGTGCCTTGTACTGCTCAACAGACACACAAATGAAGGAATTTTGAACCGCATTGTTACGTGCGATGAAAAATGGATTCTGTTTGATTACCGTAAGCGCTCAGCAAGTTGGTTGGATCCTGGTTCAGCACCTAAACAATGCCCTAAACGAAAACTTACCCCTATAAAAGTGATGGTCACTGTTTGGTGGTCTAGCGCCGGTGTGATTCATCACAGCTTCTTACTAAACGGGGTGAGCATTACTGCAGATGTGTACTGTGAAGAACTAAACACAATGATGGAGAAGCTGGCACATCTCCAACCAGCATTGGTCAATCGCTCGTCTCCGCTGCTCATGCACGACCTCATACTGCACAGCAGACGGTCTCCAAGTTGCAAGAACTGGGCTTAGAAGTTCTCCGTCATCCACCCTATTCACCAGACCTTGCGCCTGCAGACTACTACTTTTTCTAAAATTTCGATTACTCCTTGGCGGGAAAAAAATTCAATACCCGAGAGGCAGTACAAAATGCCTTTGAAGAATTTGTTACCTCCCGTCCAGCTGATTTCTTTACGAAGGGCATCAATAAACTGCCACTGCGTTGGCAAGATGCATTGATTGCATGGGTGATTACATTGATTAATACAAATAAAAATACATGAAAAAATTCGTTTAAATTTTTTCATACAAAACGGCAATTTCATAGGTAAAGACCTAATATTTTTTGCCTAGTATTCTAATACAGTAAAATTTGAAACCAGTTATTTGATAATTTGTTTTTGAAAGTATAAAAGATTGCTTGAGGAGTTCGAAATTAAACAACAATGTTAAACTTCATAAGTAGTTCAATTTACCTTAATAATTATAATTGAAATTTGTGATTTATTTCATAAAACAACATCTACAAATCTATTGATTTTATCTGTTCACATATTTGTGTACTGAATTCCTTTTAGGTTATCCTAAATCATATTCACTGAAATTTATCCAACTTTAACGTAAGGTTTCTATATATTAGTGTATAAGCGACAACGGAATATATCGTTTTATTTTTATCTTCGTGGTCCAAAATACTTTAGGCATAATAAATAATAATGCAAATAAGTCTAAATTATTAATGTGTTTCTATATATTATGCAGATAGCAAGTATTTAAAGTTGGATAATTTTACAAATAATAACTGAATATTGATTCCTCCTGAAAAGTGGGTTATAAGCTATGGATGAATATATTTCTCTTTATTTAACGGCAGGTAAATTTCTTTCTAGAAACGCTCTCATATCTTTCAGTTCGGCTTCTGAAGAGCTGTGTGTTAGACCTTGGTATGTCATAAATTCAATGTTTTTCATAAAAGTCTTCAAGAATGAAGTTGTCATCTGGCCCCACTTGAACGGAACTACAGGATCACAATCTCCGTGGGCTTGGAAAATCTGCAATATGATATATTACTGTTAAATATATATTTCAAAAGGTCATATATACCAGGTGACTGATTGAAGTGTCACATCCTTCAATACTGTGGTAGTTCATGGTCACATTTAACATTAAAAAAAAACATATACTAATAAACAACAAAAAGAGCCTTAGATAAAGTTTGTCCTAAAACTTTAAAAAGTATGGGAACAATACTTTTAAACGTAAAAAAAATCACATCTAGGTTCAATGAACAACATTAAAGGGGAGCTTTCAAGGTTATTCATTACGTAACTGCTTATCGTGAGAACGCCACACGGTCGAACAAAGGGAAGCAGGGCGCGAGTCGAGGTGGGGGCGCGGGCGGGACAGAGCGGCACGGTGTGATTCATTGCTTTCCTTATTATTACACGAGTTCGTTTTTGCGTAAATCACCTGATGTTGAGTGTATATCAGTTTTGCATTTCTCGAGATAATTAGGTCAAATATTAAGCACCTATTTTTTAAATTGATTTAGAACGAGACTCGACTAATGATTATCATGTAAAAATATTGCTGGCGACTAACAAGTAGCGCGATATATTACATTTTCAATTGCACATTTTTGTTTTAATGTATGTAATATATAATGATATTATAAAGAGGTAAAGTTTGTGAATTTGTGAGTTTGTGACGTTGTAAGGGGTAATCTGAGTGGTAGAGAGTATGAGTAGGGTATGAGAGTGGTAGAGCCACGCTGAAACTATTACTGGTTTTAGCATGAAAGGGTCGGCTCGCCCGGGGTAGTTCCACTCTCTCATAGAAAACCGACGTGAAGTAACAGTGCTTGCATTGTTGCGTTTCGTTCGGTCAGTGAGAGCGCCGGAGGCCCACCTCCCCTCCCCTCTCCTCTCTCCTCTCCCACTCCCTCCCCTAACCCTTCCCCCCAAAGGGCGGCAACGCACTTGCGACTCCTGTGGTGTTGTTAGTGTCCATGGACGTTGGTGATCACTTAACATCAGGTGACCGACCTGTTCGTTTGCCATCTATGATATAAAAAAAAATCTCGTAATAAGGTAATCGGATAATAAAATTTAAAATAACAAACAGTTACGTTATAAAGTGCATCCCTTTGAACAATACAAACTGCATGTTGTTTATTCTCATAGAATTTAATCGCCACATTGAGTATTCCTGAATTTCAATTACGACTATTCATTAGAAGTCTAGAATTCGACGTTCAGATTTAAATACGTTTTGTTAATTATGAAAATGATTAAAAAACAGTCAAGCAAACTAGCATTTTTTGTTGCCGGTTGTATAAGCTCACTATGCGTGGAAATTTCATTAGAACTCTTTTGTTATTTTTATAAACATAATATATATAAATATAATAATATATAAATATATATTATTATAAATAAATCTATCGTGGCACTTTTTTTCTAAAGTAAAATAAAGCTAAGGAATATCGAAATCTATCCAATAGTTTTTGGTGATGCATACACAAAGACAAACCTGAATCATTTTATTTATATAGATAATGCTTATTTTATTCTATTATCGAAAATATCGAGAGAGAAAATAATGTGCTATAATTAAAACAGATTCAGAACCAAAACTGTAGAGTAAAATGTAAAGATGTGTCGATCAATCGATAAAACCGACTAGTGCCATAGTCGGCGATTAGTCGGCAAAGACCGTCGACTATCCGGCTTCTTACTTTTTATTTCTCAATAAGAAATATGTAAGATGTTATTACATTAAACAAAGTCTTTGACTGTTTATTAATTAATTTAATTTATAATCAGTCTTATATATTTTGAAATGTAAAGCAAAACAACCTTTCCTTTGGTTATCAGTTTCTAAAACTACTTGCTTGTAAAGCAAACTATGACATTTATTAAACTAAAAAAAACTTATCTCCAATAAAAAAAAAAAAAATTTTCTTCTTATTTAAATAAAAGAGTAGGATTTTTTTTACAAACTAAGCAATATTGAAGTAAGTTTGCATGTACATGATGTACAATAACAAAAATACATCAGAAAATCCTAACCATTAATTGCTTCATAAGAACAAAAAAAAAGTAACGAACTTTGTAAGATTTATAACCGTACATAACAAATCAGCTGTTAACGAAGTGTCACAAAAATCCCCGAAACCGTGATCGACTCGACCGATTAGTCGGCCTTTTTACCACCGACTAATCGACCAATGTCGTAATCGGCGCATCTCTAGTAAAGTCTTTTTTAAATTTTAATTTATAGAGAATGATAAGATGAAATTTTAATGATAAGATTTCAGAGTGAAATATTTGAAATGTAGCAATAGGACGTCTAGTATAAACTCTTGTTTAGCTCACAAAGAGCGGTATCTACTTCATCTTCAACTGGTTCTTATTAGGAATACTTAGTAGTCAGTCGGTTGTAACTGATGATAATAGTTTTATATTAATACATTACAATAAAAATACAATAGTCTAGGTTAGTCCGGTGAAACTGTTAAGACCTTGCTTGGTCAATAGCGTAGTTAGTCCGAAGAAAAAAAAAACAATAGTCTAGGTCTAGTAGTTTGACCGGCGGAATATCGACTTGATGTCCGCAGGTTTGAACCCTGGCATGTACCGACGATTTTTTCGGAATTCGTTTACATTTAATTTGGTTATGCTATCGGCTGACGGAGAAGGAAAACATCGTGAGGAAACCTGAACGTGAACTGATATGTGGGGAAATATAGTACTGGATTTCTCAGAGTTTGAAATCGTCAATACATCGTGTGCTGGCGTAGTGATTATGCCCACATCTTCTCTCGGGAAGAGTCCTGTGGCTCTGCAGTGGGGGGTCTCTTACAGGCTGATGATGATTATTACATTTACGGCATTGATGTTTATAATACAGGCATTGATGTTTATAATACAATGAGATGTTTAGCATATTCGTATTCTATTTCTATTCCTACGATAACAAAGCTCCGATTTAACATATTCAATATAATGGTGACACATTCAAGAAATGGCATGCCTACGAGACTATACATGAAGTAATTTTATGTTTATCGTCACGTATGAAGATACAATACTCAACTTCCTTCTTTACTTTAAAAAATATTTTCATTTAAAGACTTTAAAGAAATATAATTTAATTATATTTTTTGTGTTCTTAACAAAAGACAATACGGAATTTAAAAATGAACCTAAAAATAAAAATGGAGGTCCGTTGCGCCTTCGCAGTTCAAGTATTTCCAGGACGTCCTTAACCATACTTCAGGTGTGTCTATTTATTCTTGATATAAGCCTATCAATGTACCATCTGTAGTTGGTAGAGCCACGCTGAAGCTATTACTGGTTTCAACATGAAGGGGTTGGCTCGCCCGGGGTAGTACCACCCGACCCACAGAAAACCGACGTGAAGTAACACAGGCTGGCAACGCACTTGCGACTCCTCTGGTGCTGCAAGTGTCTATGGACGGTGGTGATCACTTAACATCACGTGATCCATCTGATCGTTTGCCTCCTATGATATATAAATAAAAACTTTATATATAAATTTTTATATGATATATAAAAAAATAACGGTGCTTGCATTGAGCCTGCTTTTCGTTCGGTCAGTGAGAGCGCAGGGGACTAATATTGTAGCCTAAGGTCTGACTTGGCTAGTTCGACCATACAAAATATAGTACCTACTAAAAATACATGGAAGAGCCATAGGGCTCTAGGTCCGATGGCTAGTTTCTACCAGCAAGCCAAATTTTCGGATGAATAAAATAAGACCTTGTAACATATTTAAATATAATTCGTATTTTGACTTTGATGACTTTGGCTTGACACCCTACCGCGTCTAGACACGCGGTATTTCTTTTCAAATAAGATTAAATTACCTCAAACCTTTAAGTAAAGTAATCGTTTTGAATTTTATCGTAGCTACAACTTATTTATAAAGATCTAGTTATTATAAAAAGGTAGAAAACATGCCTCGTTCTTTTTTTCATAAAATGTATTTTCTTAATTATATTTGAGGTTCCTAGGTCATTAATTAAAAAAAATAAAAAAGGTAAATTTTTACATGACAAAAAGATTTATATATATTTCAACATAATATTTTTAGCAAACTAAATTTATATCAGAAAAATTGAATGTCTAACTTCTTGTTCTTTTTTTAAATACACTTAAATTCTTATTAGATAACAGGTAACATCCTCTATTGGGTTAAATGTTGCTTGACCTCTATTAAATCCGTCTACATAACAATAGTAAAAAGTAATTAATAGTATATATATGCACTAGTAATTTATGTGCAAGGTTAAGTGCGAACAAAACTTGAAGTATTATATAATTACATACAAGCTTTTTGAAATACCACGACTAACTTTATTGAACTTATTAATCTTTTTTTTTTTTTTGTAAAAAAAAAATCAATATCCAACCTTAGACTGACGAGAAAAACTTTCACTAATCTATGTATAATGATGATTAGTTTTTCTATCAATAGCAACTCAATTGTTGCGATTAAATGATGCTCGGTTGTCTTAAAAACTACAATTTTTACCCTATTGATATTTTTACCAATTTTTACTTTGCTTTTATTTGGGCAGTATATGAAGTTCAAGCAGAATCAAGTTTACGAGCACTACCAAAAATTTTGATTCTTTAAACAGTATAATAATGCTATATCTATTACATTATATATTTCTAAATATGATATTTTATTTTTAATTTGTTTATAAGTGACTGTACTCAACATTCTTTAAATTTATCCCATATAAAAATGAAGAACTAAAAATTAATATGTACTTTAAAAAAAATATGTCATTGGTCGTTGGAGCCGATGTATTTATTCTATGGATTTTTATTATATTAGTAAATATACATGAAAATTTAAACGTACCGGTAAATCCAAAGGAGCTCTTACTTCTTCAGGAAAATGAGAATGTCGAGGCAGCCAACATGACAATGACATAACCCCAGCCAAGCGTTCAGGATAAGTTAATGCTGCGTGAAGTGCCAAAGCACCGCCTTGAGAAAAACCACCCAGTAACACTCGGTTTGCAGGTATCCCAGCCTAAAAACATTAAATTTATTATTGTATTAGTTGTGGCCTTATTGTATTAATTGTGGCCGTGACTCCGCACACGTTTGTTATGCAGTAATTTTCTTCTCGTATCTAGATTTTTTCTCAAATTTTATAACTTTTGAAAGTATTACTGATCATTTTATAGCATACCAATTACCCCTAATTAATTAATAAATTTAATTAAAAGGAGTTGACAATAAATACGAATTGTTTATTTTTGAAGGTATTTTTCTTTTTTTCTAAAAATACGTATGATTATATTTTAACGGGTAGATATTTTAAAATATCGAAGTCAAGGTGTGTGCTAAAACAAAATAAAAATGAAGTGTGGCTGTGTCAGACATTGTACGTGAATACGTCTCGTAACGGGCGATAATTTCTATATAACTTATTATTATTTTTGTATGTCATAATCATAAGAGGTCCTCCGGGTTTCCATGTTTTGTTATGATGGCAACTATTCCATTTAACGGGTTCAGGAAATAAATCAACCTAACAAATAATTACTATGTTATAACTTTATTAACTATAGGTCTGTGTCATCCGCTCGGCCGCATTCATCGCGGTCATACGGTATTTTATTGATACCTTTCGATTGGTTTTGAGATGCTCTCTCCAACCCTATACGATTTCTGAATTTGGATTAGGCTTGTCGACGCGTTTAGGCCGACATTATATATTTTTTGATATTTTATTTTTATTGTAACCCCATATTATATATACACAGTTACGATTTTACACTAAAGTTTTATAATAATAATAATAAAACTCTTTATTGCACATACGTTGAAAATATACAAAATTAGTCATCAGTTTACAATATGTGTATGTACAGTTAGGCGGCCTTATCGCTTAGAGCGATCTCTTCCAGGCAAACCTAAGGAGACATTTTATTTTCATAACTACCGGCTGGCAATATAAATAGACAAAAAAAAACACAAAAACTATAGATAAAAGTAAAAAAAAATACAAAAAAAAAGAAATAACGCAATACAATAGTTATATTACGACAGCGAGAGGTAATGCCGGTGGAGATATTTCTTAAATAACGTCAAGGATCTTGCCTGCCTAATATCACAAGGGAGTGCGTTCCATAGGCGTACAGCTTGAACCTCAAATGATTTACTATAAAATTTAGTGTGACAGATAGGGAATTTGAGTATATGTTGAGAGCATAGACGGCGTAATGAAGAATCTCTGCAACCTAAGATCTCGAATTTATATTGTAGTTAGGTCGATATATATCGAATTGGGATTATGAAGAACGTTATACAGGAGGGACAAGGTGTGGCTATTTCGTCGGTGCCGAATGGGTAGCCATTTTATATATAATTGATAGACTTTGACAAGAGCTGTAGATGGAAATATGAACAAACGTCGTAGCTTCCTCGAGTCGCAAGTTATACTAAATAGAACTTTCAAAACTTACACGCCGTGTGAGATCTATTACGGTCCTGATTAAGCGTAATAAATTATTTGATCCTTTAGCTATCGAGTGGTATAATTTAATTTTCGATGTAGAGAATAGATTCGAAACTACATTGCCTAACTGTATCCCCCGATTTTGTTATCGTTAGATTTTTTGGATTGTCCCTGTTTGGTAGCAAATTTAAAGACATATTCACGTCAAAATACATGTACAGACAACATAACAGGTTCATTAATATAAATTATTTTTTAGAAGTGTTAAGTGAAACGTCATCGTACAATAAATTGCGTTTTCCTCGTAATATTGTTGTCAGGGCTGAATTAGTCATATAGAAGTAGCATATGCTACAGCCTCGCATTTCTGAGGAAGTTATTAGTAACTTTACCTGATTGAATATGAACACTAAAAAAGTTCGTTCATCTGAGTGTACCATACATAAGTTAAATGATGTTATTTCTTCCAGATTCTTTTTCGTGTTATCTCTAAAGCTTAAATTAAATTTTGAGGAAAATTGGAAAAAATGTATTTTTTTTTATCGGGAACGAAGATAGGTTTAAAGAATTTAGTGATTATTTGTGGTCTCGTATCTTTTAATATGTAATTTAATTTGGGCTGCATAGCTTTGAGCTCACTAGTGTGACCGGGAGTTCAAAACTATAACAGCCTTAAAGTCTAATGTATATCTGTTATGTAATGTGTATGTTTACAACGGTCAACGCGCACATGCAGTAGCAGTTTTCTACGTATATCAAAGGGTCTAGTGATACGCGGTACTTTCATAACTCGAAAGTTACGTGGTGGCGGCTTTTGTCAAAGGACATTAACCTTAGGACACAATAAACTTTGATTTTTTATTTAATAAATAGTTTAATGGTTCTGTAATTGTTAACTATTATAAAAATTCATCGCGTAAGTTTTCTACCTATATCAAAGGGTCTAGGGACACGCGGTACTTTCATAACTCGAAAGTTGTGTGGTGGCGGCATTTGTCAAAGGACATTAGGCTTAAGACACAATGTTTATTTCATTCTTATCTATTATAAAAATTCACCAGGTACACACTACTAATTTTGGATTTGCAAATGATAATTTGAAAATGATAATTACAACTGCGCATACAGAAAGTGATCTCATTTTTTTTACCCGCATATAAGGAGAGTTCACTGTATTATTAATCAAAATCTAAGATATTATAGAAAATTTTGTTACAGGGCTTGCACCGACTAAATTTGCCTATCAATGTCGTATACTAAACCATAAGTTAATGAATTGATAGAAAAATGTGTTTAGAATCGCTATTTAAAGAAAAATAAAAAGTGATATATCGTTTTTTAATCAGTTATTTATGTGTGTAAAATACTTATTTCTCGTGAATTTTGCTTATCACTTGATAAGAATTTGTATGAGAATTTAGTTATATTTAAAGATAGGAATATGAGATATGGCAGCCAGATTCTTAGTTAAAAATACAGAACTATGTGTTTTAATTATATTGGCACTAGTGATCTACCCTGGTTTGATACAGGAGCAATGTAATAATATGGCATTGTAAGAATCTAAAGATTTAGATTCATTTTTAATTTTCTGGTATTTACAGTTCATCAAAATCATAAAAGCGATGTAATACCCTTAACACAACAACTCGTTTGTTATGCGTAATTTTAAATCTGTGATATCTAGTAAGATATTCATTGAAATGATATGTTCTAATGCGCAATTTTTATCTACATTAGATGTCCCAAATAACACAAATATTTAATTGGAGAAGGATTCAAATTGTATTAATCAAAATAGCATCAAAATTAACCTTTGTTCTTATATATAAAAGATATAATGATGTTTACTGACGTTATCCTTAGAGGTAGGCATAGTATATTATTGCATACTTTTCTGTAGGCATTTTTAAGATTTAAAATTATGTAGTTTTGGGGTGTCAGGGGTGTCAAATAACATCTAAGACTTGAGACATCCAAACCAGCCTCACCTGCACGTGGTGCACCCTGCTGAATAACGAACGAGGCAATGGCGAAAGCGGGGTGGTAGGGTTTTACAGCCTGACTGGGTTGCAACCACCATGTATATGGCGAAAAAGCCCGTCATAGTGATTCGCCTTTGCGGGTCGTGTTTTGGGATCAGTCTGTGCATATCTAGCTTTTTGCAGGCCGGCATGACAGCGACGACCGGCGATGGACAGTGAGTCACTCGGTGGTTGTCATTGTTTTTGGATTGTACTGTGCTTATCATCAGGCACAGTGCAGTCATTTTGCCGTGCTACTATAAAAAAAAAAAAGTACACTATTTTTAAGTACCTATCTTATAAGCTTTAACCAGCATTATTAATATAAGTGGTAAAGTAAGGTACACTTTGAAGGAAAAGCAACACTACTGAGCTTTCAAACTACACTTAAAATTGTAGTAAATTGTACTATAAAAAATTTTAAAAGTTAAATGCATGATAACATTGTCAAGTAATAATTAAGTTAGGGCCATAACATAAAAAAATCAAGTAACAAATAGGTGAAACAGATTACAGTTTAAAGCTAAAGAGTTCCATTTTTAATGTTGTAATTAGTTTAAAAAAATCCTCATTGTAAGTGGCCAGTTATGAAATTTTTTTGTGCCCCCTATGTATACATATTAAATAAAAGTTAAAAAATTGTAGTCACTGCATGCAGTTGAAAGTAATCAAAAACATCTTGTATATACTAAAAGTTTGTGGGTAGAGCACACAACACAAATTTATTAAGAAGCCAAAATAAAAGTTAGTACCTAGAAAGGTAATAAATACAAAAGATAGCGCCTATCCATATAATTAACATTAAAACAAAATTATCAAATTGATTTGATTACATGATAAGAAATTTTGTAACTTTAAAGTTGATATTTTAAGGAAACAGGTATTATAGTACAAGTGTATTTAATGCAATAGAATACTAGTCAGTGTCAGTGGTGGTTTTATATCATTATTATAAGTATTCTCATCGAAAAAAAAAACAATGTATTTAATGGTGTAATTTTTTTTAAATTCACTATCCATTCTCTCTGCAATTATTAAAAACATTATGATAAATAAATATAATATGAATAATATAATATTTATACAAATTCCTAATATTAGTGGTTTTCAATTAACCTTTGTTATTTCCTCTTTATAACCCTTTCCTATACAAATGATATTTTAACATTATTTATACTACTAAAATTAATTACATCATAAAAAGAAACCAGTTCTAACCAATAATGTGTTTACCACATATCCTTACGGTCTCTTCTAAAATCCAAATTACTCATTAACTCCATTTCTGATGCTCCTGCTTTTACTAGTATATTATAAGAGTTAAAAATTAATATATTATAAACAGTTGCAGTATGGCTTTTTTTAATTTTGTTCGAGTGTTTAAAGTTTTTGAATTAATTTTATGAAATTGTTACTGGACTCACCTTAATCTCATCAGCTATCAGTCCATGTACAAGGCTGGTAGCTCTTAATATACCTTCCTCATCTTCCGCAGCTGTAGCGTCCAGACTTCTAAGATCAAACCAAGACGGCATCCGGAAACCAGCATTTAATGTAACAGGCATCGTTGCGGCAGTTGGGCATATTACTTTTACATGAGGCCCTCTGATTGAGGCAATCGTACTTGCCCAACCGTGACTGTAACATAACTCAGTATTGTACACTTCAGTCCAAGCAGAAATGAGATAAAAAAAATATTTTACACGTACCCGGTGTCGCCGAGACCATGTAGAAATATTAGCTGAAAAACATTAAAATAGTAAACGAAAGCAAAGTTAATAAAAAGTCTTATAATAATTATAACTCACAGATGCTGTTTGTCTGGCCGTTGAGGCAATAATAACAGGATTAGGTTCCATACTTCACCAAATTAAGATAAAATAAAAATCAATAATCATATCAATATCAGCCTAGTAAGTAATATTCCCGTTCCTATCAGCCACAGAGTCAAAGGCACAGACTACTACAAGAATACTACGTATGTCAAAGGCTACATAAAATATTACTACGGAAACACAGAGTACACTAAAAGAGGAACTATGTATACGTATCACAGAACTATATATAAGAAATATCAATTCTAAGGCTGCCAGTAGAATAAAATTATTGTATGCGATCAAGCGCAAGTCCCTCAAATTTTACAATATATGAAGTGTTTCATGCTAAGTCGAACGGTTTGAATTTTTTATTTATTTTTGATTTGTTTTAATATCCTTCAAAATAGCCCTCCTGGTAAATATTGAGATATTTTTATTACTCATTCAAAATATGATTTTTTTTAAAGATACCTTTTTTGCAACCAATCTTCTAATAGGTTACTACTGCGAATGTCGAGTAGGTAATATTACAAGTTTCTCGTGATCATTTCAATGTTCTAACAAGATGGTAGGGCCCTCTTTTTGTTTTTGTGGCAAATCAAAATCCATACTTCACTTGTGCACAGTAACCAAACGTATAAGTAAATAGCAGTAATATAACATAAGTAAATATTACGTAAAACTCCACCAGTACCTATTACAAAATATAGAGCGAAATAACACAATAGTGTGAATAAAAAAAGGTACAAATTATTTTTATTTTTTGTTATTACATAATAGAAAAATATAAATCAAAAATATTTCAATTTTATAATAATAATTTTTTAATTTAAAATTTAAAATCGAGTTTAAAAAACATTTGTACCGTTCGAATTTTTGAAATTTAAACATTTTTTTATTATAATTATTAAGCCCGATATAGAAAATAAGTTCTCTATAACTAATAGATATATATTTTTTTTAATTTTAATTTCTTCAGTTTTTCCTGACCGGATATTTGTTTTCAACTGCAGTCGAATAGTACTGATAAAGTTATAATGTCTGTAGTTAAATGTATAATTTTATTTGGATTATAAGTATATTTTGCTACAGCTTTAATGTAACAAAAAATTAATTCTGTGTCCTAATTTACGAATGCTTGTGATTTAATCGGGGTTTCTGGGTAAGCTTTAGAGAATTCTAGGGTAAAACTAAATTAAATGTGGGAACACTGATGTGTGTACTGTGTAGTTGACGCAAACAAAACATTACATACGAGTTTGGAAAATATATATTGTTTAATTCTCTGCATTTACAAGTTAAAGTAAAAGTTATTTGATATACTTTAGAGTTACGGTACGTACTTTAGATTGTACTCAATATCTAAATTATACGATTATAATAGCTTCTTATTGCGTGTTACATTTCTGCTGCACTTGTTCCTCTATGGATTTCTGTTTGCAGGAATCGTTTATTCAATTCTGTACAGAATGGAGTTATGAATGTGATTGTTAGTTATATCTGGGTATTTCATTTCTATGTATCAGCTGTTTGAGACCGTACTAAAAGATGATAGACGCTAGGACTAGAGTTGTATCCTTTCATGAAAAGATAATATGCGGTTACTGTATTTGAGATATATGCTTTATATATATGAAGCTTTCAGTTCTGTAACATATGCGAGTGTAACTTACCACTGGGTAGGATTTCCGATGTGGAGTCTGTAGTTCCAGAAATAATCATGATTCAAATTTTAGTATGATTTAATGAATGAGTCAGTAAAAATCGCTTTCTCAATATTATTATGTAAGTCGCCAGGGTTTTCCGTTTAATCAAAGTGGTATTTATTGTTCCGGAGGAACCACTTTTTTGTTAAGTTTGAGAATATTCAAATTTGAACTTACCTCTGCAAAAAGTCGTTAAACACATTTCAGTATAGTTTCACATACTGCCTTGTATTGTATGAGAAAAGTAACGAGATTGTTTTAAAGTTAGAACCAAAGCCAAACAATGCAATCTTAAATTTGTCAAATCATATGTGAGTGCGACATATGAGCAACAAGTCAGTTACTGTGCACTGACCCGCACAAAAAATTACTCAATTTGGGTACACTTGACACCCAAAACACCAACAAATCCTACAAAATCCAGTGTACACTAACGTAGAGGGCAGGGACTTTTTTATATGTAGAAATGTAACAAAATACCAAATAATAATAATTATTATAAATATACAGAGGAACGAAAACAACTAGCAAGCCCATACAATAAATGGACATCTGATTGGTGGATATTCAGTTAATAGAAATTAAAAGAAAAAAAGCTTTAAATTAACAATAATATAATGTTGCTGCAAATTGAAGACCTAGTCTATCCGCTTTAAAACCTTAATAAAATCAATATATTTAAACACAAAAATATTTAACACTTGTATTTCTGTACATAATGATACAAATAAACAGAACATAAAATTATACTATACTGATATAAATGAGTACTGAGTTCTAACTACATAGGTAGGTGAAGCTGTTAAGACCTTGCTTGGTCAATAGCGTAGTCAGTTTGAAAAAAATAAAAATACATCGGTACGCATTACAATCGTTATTAGTGGATGCCCAGACCGGAGTTGATTCCAGACATCTCCATTGTTCACATAATGATCCACACTATAAAAGCCTTTTGACACCAAAACCATCTTGACATGGCGCTTAAACTTATAGTATCGCAAAAGTTTTGGGCAATATGTTTTAGGACTTCGCAGTAAAATGTAACACTATTACTTAAAAAAAATGTCACTGGTTTTACTGAGATTGAAACATGGGATGAACTGTTTCTAATGTTCAGATTAGCTTATTAAAATAAAACATTAAGCTATGTAAGTAGGTGAAGTAGGTTAACCTAGTAGTGGCAATATCTGTTAGCTGGCGCATTTTATGTACTGCAAATGCAGCAGAACTTAATCTGCTCATTATTTTTTTAATGTAAGAACCCCATTGTAATCTAGTATTAAGTGTAATACCCAAGAATATAGTATTGTCAACTATCCTTACTAAATTCTTTTTTTTTGCTTTTGATTTGTATGTGTTGAGATGATTACCAGTATTGGCTATGTCACAGTCATCAACATTTTTCCTAAATTTATTTGTTATGCTAAAATATAGCAATAGCATAGAATTTAATGTAAAACAGAAAGAAGTTAAAAATATATCTATAATTACGTGAGTAATTTGGGCTGTCAATGTTGTGTTTATGTGAGTGAGTTTGGTGTGTGTATATAAAAAGTATTTTTACTTGGTTCACAATGTGAAGGAAGAAAATATGTTTTCATAATACTTCTCAAATGAGACATGAGAAAGAAGTAGAATATGTAACCTTTAATATTTAATGAATTTTTATAATAAATACTTATTATATAACATATAATAATGTATAAAAGACTAATATTTGTTACAGACAGTGTGAAAATGGGGAAAGATGAAATATTGTTAAGATTGGAAATGGGAAGGTTGGAAATAGAACCTGCTAAACCAAAGCATATTAGTAACAAAGAGAATCCATTTGTGCCACATTACACATCAAGAAGTTTGTTTAAAAAAAATCTTTCACAAAAATGCCCTTGCTTTTATCAAAGAAAACAACCAAGCACTGGAATTAGCAAAAAGAAATCAAATAGAATTTTAAAAGAACCTGTATTGAAGATATTGAAATGTGAACATAGCTGCGTAAACTCAGAATCAGATTGTAAAGATATTTCGAACAATCGTCTCCAAATTATGAGTTCAAAAAATGTGTGTTCAGATACTCTGAGTTTATGTGCATTAGTTCAAAACTGTAATCAATTAAAAATATCATCTGGTTCAAAAGGTGATGGTTTAAAATCGACTGGTACAAATAATGGTGTCAATTGGTGGCGGAATGATATTTCTAAACCAAGATGTGACAAAGAATCAAATCAAAGAACTCAAACAAGTACCTGCTCTCAACAAGCCTTGAACCCTCCATGTGATGTCACAATTGATGAATTGGCAAGCTATTTTGAAACATTGGTTCATATACCCAAAAAAATGTCATCCATGGCTGAAATGATGTACATCTAATATATAGTGAAATAAGATTACTTTTGTGGATTTTTTTTTTACGTAGCCAGTTCGAAAAAAAAAAAAATTTATGGAGTGTTACAATTTTCAATTCAATTTTTTATTTGCCTTCTCATAAATCGTGTACTGATATTCTATAGTTTAGAGTTAAAACTCTTGTGCACTTATTTGTAATATATTTAATTACTTTTTTCTGAGATTAAATAAAAACTTATAGGTGCAAAGTTATAAGTACTGAAATTTTTATGTTCGTTACAACATGCTTTTCTTCTTGAGTTGATTACACTGACAATCGAACAGAATCAGTCTATAAGGTAACTTATCTCGCTCATAAATACATCTGCAAAAATGAAGCTGCAAATGAAAATTAAAATGTGATTTTGATAACCTAATAACATTGATAGTCTTTCTAACTTGGAGAAAAAGTTATGACATTCCATTTTGGAAATGATTATCTGTTCTGACAAATGCCTTAAAAGCAAATAGGAATGCACAAGAGTTTGTAAGTTTAAAAATATTGAATGGATAGATTTGTGTTTATTGAAATTATTTTGATTTAATTAATTAATACTAAAATCCTTCATATGTTTTAAATGTTAATAGAATCCTGATACCATTAATCTTTATTACCTTTTGTTTATAAAGTTTTATATGCAGCAGTATTAATTCTTTTATTTCAGCAATAAACATTCATAAATATAAAATGTTTATTTAAATACCACCCAACACTCAAAAGGGCATTGGTTTTAGAACAAACTAAGAAAAAGGTTGTCCACCTAGAAAGCGCCACATAATAAAGATACTTATAGTTTCTTATCTAGATTTATATGAATGAATAAAGCAAGTGTATAAGCAAAATGTCAAAACTCTGAGTTTTTCTGTATTTTCATTTGACAAAGCATTATAACTCATTTTTTACAATTCAACCCATTTCTTACCACTGTCTTATTTATAAGACACTATAGTATATTTTTTTTCCAAAACGGACTATTTATTTTAATTATTTCTGTTGAAATTTATATTTATGTATTATTTTCCTATTATAATATTGCTTTGTCGTTGTGAGAAATATTAACAATCTTTTTCAATGATTTTTTAAAACTGGTCAATTTTGTAAGGTCAAGAAGACCATTCTTTTTTAAATTATATATCACATCAAAGAAAAATCTACCTACTCTAAAGTACTCTACCTACATAAAAAATTTTCTTAAACCATAACAGAATACGTAACAAATAAAACTAGCAACAAAGTAAATTTTGGAATCATGTTACATGCTTTCATCTCATCTATACTATTTGCAGCGAAAGCAAGTACGAGCCTGTTCGTTTTGAGTCAACTGTTTTGTGACTTGCGGGTCTAGTGTTTTCATCATTATTCGACAAGTTTATATGCAGAGCACACTACATCTCGTGACATGATTGTGTTTTTTTTTAAATGTCTTATACAAAGTGTTCTTGTGTCGGAGGAACATCTTACTCCTATGATAAAGCAACGGATGGAAGCGACCCAAGACCATAGCGGCTTTGTTTCGTACTATTTCTATATGTGAATCGAAGTTTAGATGTCTATCTAATGTAACACCGAGATATTTGACCTCTTCGGCCTAAGGGATATCGGTTCCATATAGCCTGATGGGCTCAAGTTTATTACTACGTCGTAAAGGATCGAAAAGTATCGCGGCGCTCTTATCAGGATTGACTTCTATGCGCCATTCACCGAGTGTGCATACGGCCTTTTCGATGCGCTTCGTAAGGAAGTCTGACCGCCAACTGAAAATAACGGTATCGTCAGCATAACAACCTACCTCGACCCTCGTAGACTGAGGTAGGTCACTAATGAACAGATTGAAGAACGAGGGCGCGAGTATGGAGCCCTGTGGCACACCTGAACGTATCGGTTGGGGCGGGGATAGTTCACCATCTACTCTGAAGCGGAAAGTTCTATCAGTGAGATAATCGCGAATAATATGAATTAACCTATCGGGTACGTGAGATTTACATAATTTATGGATGAGCCCTGAATGCCAAACCTTATCGAAGGCCTTGGCGACATCGAAGAAAACTAATTCTGCGTTTCGGTTTACGTTTCGGATTGACATTAAATTTAGAGAAAATGTACTCCGTGAGGCGATGTACTTGATTCGTGCAAGAGTGTTAGGCGCGAAATCCGAACTGCTCAGGTGGTATTAATTCTAAATCTGTAATCGAGACATGGAGACGGTTCAGAAGAAGCAGCTCGTATAATTTACCTAATGTATCTAACAGGCTAATCGGGCTATAGCTATCGGGAAGCGTAGCTTTTTTGCCGGGCTTGTGTATGCCTATCAGTACGGCCTTTTTCCAGACGGCTGAAAGATGCAGATGCAGACCAAAAGAGCTATGACGTGATCGGGAAGGAGTCTCAGTACCTTGTTTCTGATCCCATCGGGACTTGGGGACTTCCTAAGCTTGAGACGCTGGATGGCGGTCGAAACTTCATCGAAAGTTATTGAGGTTAGGGTATCCACGGGAGGGGACGCTAGTGCATGCTCTACCGACAATTCGATCGACCCAATATGGATAGGGTCAGTGTTATCAGTGTTCGGTGAACACTGTTTTTCTAAACTCGCGGCAAGACATTCCGATTTATCTATACTATCGAACGCTGGAGGCAATCTGGGGCCTCTATCGAGAGGAGGCATCGGAGTAGTGAGATCTGACTTTAGAGTTCGCGAGTGTTTCCAGTACGACAAGTTTCCGTGATCAACGCTCTGACGTCGTCAGGGAGTATAAAACGGTGATCATTCGCCGCTTGTACCTCTTTCGAGGTCTCTCTGACTGATGATCCGACTGATAGAGATAGTCGACCAGGGAATCGATAGCCGAATTCGCGTCGGCTTTAGACTCAACACATCCAGAATCCTGTCTAAACTGCTAGACGAAAGATTTTCTTCAAAATAACGAGTGAGTTTCGCGTAATCAGCCACCCTAACCGACGGAGGGGTGAAGTTTGAGTTAAAACCTAACTGTAATACGACCGGGCGATGGTCTGAATCAAGTTCGTGTACGTCTTGTATGAGTCGTACCCGAAGCGTGATATTTTTTAACAAAGCTATATCTATAACTGACGGACGACAGTTATCCTGATAATGAGTGGGTTCCGGAGGGGCTATGACGTCAAACGTAGAACTCTACCTAGTTCGTCGAGTATCCTCTCGTGACGAGAGATTCTCGGGCTATTCCAGATAACGTAACCGCTGTTGAGGTCCGCCGCTATAATGACTGAGTCTCCTAAATTAAGCAACGCTTGCAAATCGATTTTTAACAACTCTTTATTCGGTGAGAGGTACGCGGACACTAATATAATGGACGGATGACCAGTCGTACCTAATTTACACACTGACACTTCCATATTAGTCAGAGCGGGCGGATCTATCGCATATAGTAAATTAAGGTGACACCCCTGCGGGTGACACAATCGTTTCTGATTATATTATAATTCGCGATTCTAGGATTTCTCATTTTAATTTTAAAAGCGTTTCCTGAACGAGGAAACGTCTATGTGTCTATCGAACAAGAAGGCATCTACTAGATCGCGCTGTATCCTAAGAGATTTCGCGTTAAAAAACGAAAAAGATAGACCGCGCGGTTTTATACGATTCATAGCCGCGAATTTTATTTATTCTGGTTGTGTGAAGCACGGACGAGGCGTTGCAGTGTCGTGGCAACACCTGGGTAGCGCGCGATCGGGTTGAGCAGACCGAAGTTTTTCTCGGACGCGAGGATTGCATGGAAGCCGAGGACTTCCTGGATATCATGTTCCAGGAGTAGCTGGTTAACCCATCCAAACTCGGCTAGAGTGGCCTGTGCCGGCTTCGCCTGTGGGGCCAGAGGGGCCCGCCCGGGTTGTGGTGCGCGTGGCACAGATGGCGGCGTGCGCGCAGTGGGCGCAGGCTCTATTGGGGCGCGAGGGGCACCCGGCAAGCCAGGGAAGGCCTCCACGGACATGAGGGATGGAGGCGGAGGGCGGTCGGCGGCCACAGGCGCCCTAGGCACCTGTCTCGCTCGACGGGGACTTTGTATGCGCGGCGCGCTGGGACAACCGCGATAGTTCGCGGGGTGACCTAGCTGCGTTATCGCACAGCACGCAACTGGGAGGTTCCGGAGTGCCGGGTGTGCGCCCGTACTCCTTTGTGCAGTGATCACCTAGACACTTGATGCACCCCGTGTGGAGATGGCAGTTCCGCGCCGAGTGACCATAACATTGGCAGTTATGGCACTGCGACGAGGTATGAGTTTTACGGGGGGCCTCCACAGTGATGCCGTTGAGGTCATAAACATAGCTAAAAATAGCGTTCCCCTCTTGAGTACGGTCGAGGAGGGCAAAGACTATATTGTAAGGGGCACGGGTGCGTGGATGGTACATCCTATGTACCTCCTCAATTGGCAAATTTTTCTCCTTAAGGGAGACGATGACGTCCTCTATTGAGATCTCAGCCGGGACGCGGCGAATTACTATGCGAAGGAGGTGTTCCTCGAGAGCGAAGGTAAAATATGATAACTTCGATTCCCGAAGGAAATTAGTCAGCGCACGGTGATCATTATTGGTGGAGACCTTAACCTGTATGCCCGTAGGAGTGTTGAGAGCGGGCGTATAATTAATTTTCAATAATTTAAATCTAATTGAAATGGAAGTCCACTGGGACTTATCTTGAATGGTGATTGGAGGCGGTGGGCGGGGCTTCTTAACGTCCGCTATTGATTCCGAGGCGTTGGCTTGAGAGATCGGGACAGAGAGAGTTGGCTCTGCTCACACACGGTCTTATGGCTGCCGGTATAGCCGCACTATTAGACACCAGAGCGCCACCTACATTATTTTCTGTATGAATGACTTTTTCCTTCGGGTGTCCGGAACCCGAGTCGGAATCGAAAGAGTGCGAACCGCGGCGGAGACGTTTATGATAGGTTACGGTTTTAAAACCGCTGTCATCTTGCGGAGAGGGCGCGGGGATCGTGGTTGACACGAAAATCTCGGACGACGCTACAGGCGCCGCGACATCGAGCTCCATATCGGAGGCGGTCTCCGAGCTAGAGATCGGTATGAGGGCTTTTAACGAACCCTTATCGGCCGCATTTAAAGTAGATTGCGGCGTGAGAGACGCGAAGGAATTGGAGGTTGCCATGCGGGGCACATATTGAACGTCCTCGGAGGACTGGGAAAGATGATTCACAGACGCGGAATTAACTTACCCTTCGTCAAGTCCCTGCGCGAGGAGACCGACGCGAAACCTATCCAGTACTTCTTGCAAGTTATCCATTCCGTGGATTGAGAGGGAGGGACGATGACGCGAACCAACCTCCCTGCCTTAAAGGCAGGGGGGCACGTCACACGACAACTACGAGACTATCCTGAGTCCAAACCAAGAGAGCTATTTAAGAAGAACCAGAAGAAGAAAACAATACAAGTAATACGTGACCGAGACAAGCGAAGGAAAATAATAATGACGGCGTATTTCGTATATATCGTACTTACAAATGTGTTTGGAAGAGCATTTCTGTATTCTGCATGATCTCACAGTTTTACACTTATTAATACAATTTAAAAAACGCGTGCGGGGCCACAGGAAACTGCTAGTCTATATAACAACATTTTTAAGACATATTGACAGATAATGTATAATTGAAATGTTACTAGCAGTTTTATATATAGTGTAACCGTATAAAGAGTGGATTAAAGTTCCAAATATGTTGCTGATGGTAAACCCTATCCGGCAAACTTAGTATTTTAATATATATGTAATATATAAACAATAATGTTTATTTGTTCGTATCTTATAAACTGCCATGTCGTTCATCTGCCTATATACCTTTGTTAAACTTATTGATTACACTTGCACGAAGATTATAGGCATAGTATAACTTACAATAGGTCATACCTACAAATATATTAGAAAGAGTATTTCTTTAATTATATATCGTCTTACAATTTTACATTTATTTAATTATAATTTATAAAGTACGTACGGGACCGCGGGCATTCGCTAGTGTATTATATGTACAAAACCTAGAATTCAATAACTTGATTTTAGGAAAGGGAATTAATTTTTTTTTTACTTTTTTGTTTTATTTTTCAGTTTTCTCTTCTGCATTTTTGTTTGCAATAACTGCAAACATAGAAATACTAACCATGTACCTAAATAATTAAATTTAATAGATCATGTGACAATAGAACTTAACCTTTATCTTTTTTATCTTGGATATATGCACGCACAACTCATATCTTGTTAATGCGCATGTCTTGTTATGACGGGAAAATGGAAGAACGTCAATAGTTGTATTATACTTGAATATACTCGTATAACATATTGTAATTTTCAGTGTTCATATTACTTATCTATCTATAGTATATAATTAATGTGCTAATTTTACAGACTCTTTACTTTTCTTACTTGCTTACAAATAAAAAATCATGAAATATGTTAGTAGTTGTTGGTATGGGATATTTTTAGATGCGTATACGTACTCTTCAACTTATTTACTCTTCACTATAACGATTACTATTGCATCGATACTAATATTATGGATCTACGAAAAGCCTCGATTTTATAAGGTAAATATACAGTGTGATATAATTTATATATTAAATGAAATACCGAGATAGATTTGTAAGGGTTGAAATAAATAGAAAGCTGGTTCTTAATTAAAAAGTTATCATTCTAAAACACAATATTTACAGAAAATAAAAACATATATTATTAACCTAAAAAATTTAGTTACCAGAACATAAATTTATCATCGAACTGGCGAAATTGTAAAACGATAATCAAATGCTCACATATGCTGCGAAAACAGCTCTTATAGGTACTAAGTTTTCAAATTTTCAGCAGAAGTTGCAAAACAATATCCACGTACTTCCGAAATTTTTAGAAATCTGTTTTATCTGTGAGAATTCAATTTCATAATTTTTACGTGTGTTATTGAAACGGAGCAGAGTATGCGCAAGCGGTAATGCAGCACATTGTGGCAGATATAGATGTGTCGATGGTGCTTTTGCAATTGAACCTAGTAGGTACATGGGCTCTCCCACTCTTGAATCCTCTAAAAACAATAGTAAAGTTTCACCCAATCTTTAGTTATTCGACAGTAAGGAGCAACTAACGAGGTAGGTGTCTTGTAATAACTACAAGCTCAAGTCAAATACAAGTTTTAAGTTTCGTCCTAATTACAATTTCGACCCTGAGACTTTGAACCTCAGAATATCGCCTAGTCGGATTTCATGTGCGTGGTATTCGAGGATATAGGGCTGCCTTCTTCTTTTGGCTTCCACGTGACACGACGTCAAAAACGATTGTAAGTATTCACCAGTCCTTAAATTTCGGCCCTAGTTTTACACAACAAATTTATTCACGTATAATTTAATATGAAATTGTTATCTTAGCAATTGTTTTATATAATTAATAATTATAGCGGTCTCCAAGTACTATTTAGAATAAAAACGAAAACATAATACGTAATGAAAATGTTGATCTTTACAGTTAATATTCAAGAGAAGCAAACATTCCAACATTATATTAACTCCTGTGCCAAGTGATGAAGTTATTTTACCAGACCAGGACGAAAGTGTTCCGGAAGGTGATTATAAAGATTTTTTGAAAACTACCAACACCTTCTTGGAAACAGAGAAAAAAGCTGATTTAATATTATAGTCAATTAAAAACTGTAATAGTTTAGGTATATATTTAAAAAATAGCGTAATGAATTATCTTCGAGAACTATACTTATAGTATACTCTAAATCTTCAAATATGGTTACAACACGTAAAAGGCTTATAATGGTAGCTGTCTTACATTATTTTTTAGATTTTTGTGTAAAAAAGGTTACAGGTGTCTTCGAATAAATAATAAAATACATTTCAAAAAATTTTAGAAATGTCTCTTTGTTTGTTGGAACACCCATCACTGCTAAAGTACTGCGTTATGTATAAAACCTCAAAAAAACAGTTAATCGATTCAGTATTACGGATATAAATCAAAGCTAGTCGCTTTTATTTTTTGGATACAAATAGTAAGGACCATAAGGTGGCGATATATAATTATGTATTTTATAATTTACATTTTCAACAGTATTATATTCTAATATCGGTGGCTATGGCAGCTAGCAGAAATTTCTTAAATATTAATAGTTTATTAAATATTGGCAAAAAACGAAATGCCATTTTTTTCCATCTTTAATTGTTTATAACTTTTGCAATTTTTTATGTGCTAATACACGCTTTTGGCACATTTTTCTAGACGTCATTCCGGATCCAATGAGCTATCGCACATAATTTTAAGAGCAGTATCTCTATTTTGTACCATTTTCAACTTGTCGACTAGACTACTGTAGTGATATGACTGTATGCGTCAACGAGTTTAATCGTCCAGGTGGACCTCCGGGGGTCCACGGCAGACTCGACGGGGGTTTACGTTCACGTGACAAAAAAATGAGGTTCACAATTCCACGAAAATTTATTTGCTTTCGATAGTGAACTGAAACGTTGGCTTGACTCCACCTATGAATGTAGGCAAATAATATTTTAAGAAGCTCAGCGACCGTTACTTGTAAAATTTGCATATTCCATATTCAGTACGTGTCGAAGAGTAACGCAAATTTCCATAGTTAAATCTAAACTTCACATTTTTTTGTCGAGTTTTGGGAATATGATAGAAATGTAGCTGCAGGGGGTCCCCGGAACCAACTAAATTTCGAAAGTGGTTTATGAGATAAAAGCCTGGGAACCTCTGGTTTAAAACTATATTGAACATCTTATGTACTGAATATCTAGTAAGAATATCTTTGTGTAAACGAATTTAAATATTTACGGCCAATTAAATTTTATTGTAAAAGGATTTGAGTTGTCTTTATTTGTTCAGCATGCTTTTTATTTCTTTTGCTTGACTCCTGAATACTTTTCATCAATGAGTATTATTTACCCAAACCAATTTTTAAATGGGTGACAATATTGTTTTCCAGTACGGTCGTTACTTATACGACCATTATTGTATTGTACTTGTATATAGTATCTTCCCTTTAACATTAATGGTACTTAAGGAAGCGCTCTCAAAAAAGGTCCATTTTCACGGTTTTTCGGTAAGAATTACAACAAAACTATTGAACTTTGGTAAACATAGTGTCTAACTACAGATACATTGAACCTTTAACAATGAAGTAAAGATGATTGTTCTTTTAAATAAATAGGTTTCCATTTAAAAAAATCAATTCTCCGTAATCCCCTCGCGCAAAACAGCCTGCTTTACGGTATGAAAATCTCAGTAAAAGTATGTTATTCTTAATTTTAAAAAACACGCTTATGCTACATATAGTCAAGTTTAAATCACATAAAACAAAATCCAAGTTATCTACACTGCATCGGAGAAAAAAATTATTTAGTTGCAAACAAAATTTCTCCATTTCATGTCAGTTACGAAGACCTTAACTTCTATGAAATAAGGTCCAATTTATTTCTTTATTTAGATTCGATGTAAACACAACTATGGAAGAAGGATTCACGTTGCGTCAGACTCTCAGTATATAGCATAGATAAGATATTATATACTGAGATATCTTATCTATGCGCCAGACCGCGCTCAGGCGCCGCACACTGGGCTGAAAATCGGCTTTCATAGACTTAGGGACTTTTATTTTTAAGTGTCGTTTTTTTGATTGGAATAGCTTCAGTATACTGTTATTATACTCATATATTCACTTGAGTTAATTTGGCTTAAAAACTGACAAGTTATATTTTATTTACGAAAAATTTGTATGAAGCTGACATGAAAAATCAGGATATCTCTGGAAGCGCAAAGAAAACCGTAATATCCTTTCATACGGTTATAGTACTAATTATTTATGATTTTTTGATAAAGTATGACAAAAAATCATAAATAATTAGTACTATAACCGTATGAAAGGATATTACGGTTTTCTTTGCGCTTCCAGAGATATCCTGATTTTTCATGTCAGCTTCATACAAATTTTTCGTAAATAAAATATAACTTGTCAGTTTTTAAGCCAAATTAACTCAAGTGAATATATGAGTATAATAACAGTATACTGAAGCTATTCCAATCAAAAAAAA
>MU159230.1:188588-226529 GCA_015888305.1 Antheraea pernyi | reverse complement strand
TTTCTTGACCTTTTCATTAATTTTTGCAGTTACTTCTGTACTTTAATGAGAATATATACGATATCTTCATCACCATATCCCCCAAATAGTTCTGCAGGTAAATAGGCTAATTCATTAGGATATGTGCTTCGATGATCGTCAAATCTTCTCTACTTTTGTGTATCTACAAGATCATCAGAGAACTTCTGATAGTTTTGTGTCATCGTTGTAATATATATCGATGAGTTCGAATAACTGGAGAAATAAATTCTTGTCTCCCCACTTTTGCTCTTCGTCCTTTTGTGAGCAAATGGTATTGTCTGCAGCTTGTTCAATTCACACTTATTTGTAGTCAATTTTGTAATTTTGTCTAAAAATTTCAGTATTAATCTAGTAGTACACATTTCTATCATATTTGCGCTAAAGGTCAAGTGAACCTTGGACAAAGTTCCTTTATTGCAACACTATCTTCCTCAGAAAGGCTGTCGCCCAATCGAATTATGGGTCCTCAAAACTATACTTCGTAACTGAATAGTTATTCTCATTTTTAAGCACCATAAAACCCAAGTTGGTTTATAAACTTTGCAATTTATGGCCATAGTTACAGCACTTGTAAAGTTTAGAATAAAGTCTAAAATCGTTTCTTGCTACTCTATACTAAAGCACGCCTCAATAAAGGTTTTCCAAACGAAGACTTTCAAAGTGGTCTATGGCTCTGCAGTGGGTCTCTTACAGGCTGATGATGACAGTGTCAACATAGGTCGGTACGTGTTAAATCCTATAATTATATTTCTGATGCTGTAATGACTTTCTAAGTTAGGTTAAGTTGTCTTTATGATAAAAATTACAATCTCTATTCGATACGTTAACGGTGTAAAATCAATGAAACGACAGATCAGACGAATACATAAACTTATTGATTTTTAGAGGTGCAATAAAAACCTTTAGTTTGAAGAGCATTTACAATCTGAACTGAATATAATGGTTTCAAGAACTATGGTTAAATGTCTACGTAAACCGCAAAAAAGCTGCTGCGATACCGTAGTATATACGAGATCGTATTGTTTCAGATGTGGATTTACTAGTCGTTTATCATTGCTGTGATAACAGTACTGAATTAACAAGACAATTGATTGATCTTCATTTCACACTCAGAACATTGTTCGAGCATTTTTTTCATAATCATAAAGTGGATAGAAACACGGAAATTGCTATAAATAAAGTGTAAGTAACAAATGCTTATTGTGCAATAATAATTCAATTAAAAGCCTCCTCCTGAATCCTGCATTTTTTTAAACTGACTACGTTCTATTGGCCTGACAGATTTTTAAAGCTTATAACCGCCATTACGGAAAGCCGATTTTCAGCCCAGTGTGCGCCGTAGCGAGTGGATGTATTCATCGCAATTTGCACTCGATTAGAAAATAAAAACATCGCTGTAGAAATACGTATACACTTTACAAAACGATTTGATCATTTTGAAAAACTAACCAATTTTTATAGTGGTTTATATTTTTCGTAGTAAGAGACACTGTAATTAGGAAGAAACAAACATTCTAAGTTTGGTTTTTATTACGTTTTGACTGTAGATGGATTTGAGGTATTCATTATGAAACTTCTTGACGGGTAGAAATACATATGTCGTCCTTGTGTTACGGTGACGAGAGCTTACCACAAGACTGAACAAAATGATCTGATGACGACTCACTTGAAAAACTGTTATGGAACTCGTTGATGGGTAGAGACAGATGTCTTTTTTGTACCCCTTTCGTTAAATTATAACAAAATGACCTCATTATGGACTCTCAGAAACAGCTAGGGAGCTCCTTCATGGGTAGAAATAGATATATGTAGTATTCGCATTCTTTTTATTATATTTTATTATCTATTCAGAATATATACAATAATATTATACACACGCTGCAGCATTTACAAACAAATGTAATCTTTCAAAAGAATCGAGTATGCTTATTGTTTATCAGAACATGGTCTCTCAAGTCTTGTTTATAATGAAACGAATTATTTGGTGAAAAGTTGTATCAAAGCTAGAGATGCAAAGTTTTTCGGTGGAATTAGGGTTCGTTTTACACAATGACCATCATATGCTGCCCGTTGTGCTACAGATATTATAACTTATAATTCAGGTGTTTTGTAGTATGTTGTTCACAGAATTATTTTTGATATGGAAGCAAACGCTAATTTAAAAATTCTGCTATCTAAATCTCTGAGCGTATACTCAGTGTTTGTAGCTAATATCTATACGTACTGAAATTCAGTTATCACGATATAGTTACTTACCTAGCCCATGAGGAATTAAACAATAATCAGACACTAACTTTTCAGCGTAAACTCGTATATTTCTAGCTACTTCTCTTCTTCTTCTTAGCTACTATACAAAAATTTAGTTATCACGACAGAGATACGAATCTAGCCCATGAGAAATGGAACTTTCATTCGATACTGTGAGACTAAACATCTGAATCCAAACCTGACGTTTGTAGCTACTATGAATACTAAAGTACAGTGATACGCAGCTACTCATCTGTTCCATAAAATGAAACGTTGATCTGACTCTGTGACTAGACCTCTGATTGCAAAGTTCATGTTTCTAGCGATTATCGGTATTTAAACTCTATTATCATGATACAGGTACTCACTTGGTCTACGAGTAATAATACTCTCATCTGATACGACAAGACTCAACCTCAGAGCGCAAACTGTTCCTAGCTATTATCAATATTAAAATTCTTTCATCACGAAATAGCTCTCATCTGGTCCTTAAGATATGAAACATTTAGCTGACACTATGACATTATGCCTTTGAGTGCAAACTCGGTGTTTCTAACTATTATCTATACTAAGATTCAGTTATCACAAATACCGTCTTAATCGAACTTTAAAAAATTGAAATCTTGCTTGTGCACTGGTAGACTAAACATCTAAGCACAAATTTGATATTTCTAGCTATTATTAGACTATGATCCAGTTACCACAATACTACTCCTAATTTTTTTTCTCGAACTGATTACGCTATTGACCTGGCATGGTCTTAACAGCTTCACCGGACTACAAATTACTCCTCAAAAGAATGTTGAGAATTTATACCTTGATCGGGCACTAAGGAGCTAAATATTTGAGCACAAATTCGATGTTTCTGTATATTACGTATACATATTTAGGTTTACTTATATTGTTCTTTACGTATTATGACCTTGAAAAACTATAATTTATTTTGGTACTATAGCATCAAATATAACATAACATAATAATAATATAAGAGTAGAACACCAATAATAAGAAAATATTGTAATATTTTTTATAAAAGTATCAAAGTCGTTTATAGTGCGTTATAATTCCACGGTTATCAGTTTTCGTGTCTGTGTGCTTGAGCTATACGTGTCTAGTAGGACTCGATGCCAAAATTGAACCGCGAAAAATTGAGAGCGCGTCCGTAACTGCAGATCATGCGTAATATAGTATTTATGAAAGAACCGTCAAGTATGGGCAATAAATAGGTTTATTTTTAATGTCAGAATCTTTGCAATTCTAAAGTATTGATTTTATAGAACAGGTACACAAAGAAATGCATAACAATATGTTGGTATATAAATACATTTTTTATTTATGTTTGTCAAAAAAGCAGCGTCTTTAAAAACAAGATATGAAAGAACACTTACAGTAAAAATAACTAGTAATATCAACTTCGGTTTAAATTTAAGCTATATACAGTATGGATTTTAGAATGTTAATATAATTCTCTAACAGAAATGAGAAAATTTTATTGAATACTTATGAAAATACATAGTATATTAATGTGTATTTTTAAATGAATAATTTATTTTTTTGTTAAAATGATAAATTTTGACATTTCGGCTGTCCACTCTGTATACACTAGTCGTGATTAGATATACAATTCTATTATTAAATTTTTATACAATTTCATTAAAATCTTAATATAAATTTTAATTACCAAAAACTTACAGTTTATAGGATTTATTGTTCATTTTTAGAAATCACTGTATATGTATAAATAGATACAACATTTTACGATAGTATTTAACATGATTGACTACGGTACAGCACCCCCAAAATATTGTCCAGCAAAGAAACGCCATTGTAGGGTGTTTTCTAAAGTAATATACATTTCATACACAATTCCACAGCTCACATTGCGCACCATTAGGAAAATAAATTATACATGATCCTAAACTCACACCTTCCATTTATCTTGGCATTTGTTCAGTGTACATCTGAAACGTATAAGAATGTTTTAAAGAATTTAATGTAATCATATTTGAGACAAGTTTTATTATAATATAATTATTTATTAAATATTATAGAATATTTCTCATATATATAATACATCATATAATAAAACAATATAACATTTAGATCGGGAATAAAAATGGTATTTGGCATGCTCAGTTTTTTTTTAACTACACTAATTTATCACTGTACTACCATAAAACTGCTTTTTAGAAGAAACTGAACCACATTGAATAATTTTTAATATGGTTTATAAATAAATATGGAGATTTATACATTTTATTTAAGGACCACATATAAATTATGTAGCAAGTTATGTTAATGTAGAAAGAGGGTAACTATGTATGATACCATCTGACAGAAGAGAGATTAGTTGTAAGATTCCTGACTTTTAACGTCGTTTTACATCAAAGTAAAACAAAGTATAAACTTCAATTATAAAAAGAATCAAAATTGTACGATTTATAAATCTATGGTTGATCTTATGAGAAAAGTTTTAAATGAACAAACAGAAATAACTCGCTTTTGCTCATGGTTCTACTCGCATTAGGGTAGATTTGATCTATCCTTAGTTGCAGTACTTCTTTTTATGTGTATATGTATGCATAATTTTATGAGAATTGTTGAATATATTGAAGATGTGAAAGCGTAACAGACAAATTCATTCACATTTATAATATTAGTTAGCATTAGAATTCAAGTGCTATGTTAATTTAAGTATGGTCATCAGGTGGTTGAAATTAGACAATGATTTGTAGCTTCAAAATTAAAGAAAGAAAACTATTGATAACATTTATGCTCGTCAATCTTTACTAAACAGAAAAAAATTTTTTATTGAAAAAAAGTTGCTTTAAATTGTAATTTTATTTACTTAATGTAATTTTATTTATATCACTATGTATATCACATAGAGATTTATCTATGTAATATATGAACACAGACTTTTACAACGTAAAAAGTTTATAAAATTACATTAAGTAAATAAAATTACAATTTAAAGCAACTTTTTTTCAATAAAAATTAACGGCTTCACGGCGGCTTCAAATTCAAAAATCCTGGGGAGTATTTCTATAATAATTATACACATATTAATTATGTCTAACATTTAAAACTCCACACTACACACATTATACATAGTTCACATTGTGAGCAACGTCAATTACACCATAGGCGTACTTGTCTCGATTTGCTTGACAACTTGTGGAAGCAAATTCGAAGACTAAATAATTTTGCCTACATGCAGTCATACATCTTACTGTTTAACACACTCTTCACACATTCAGAACTGTATTATACAATACATACAGATTAAACCTGGGTCTATTCTATTTTATTATCCTATAAGTATATTCAGTTGTCACTCAGTTTTTGTTATACAAATAACTTTATTTGTTACTTTTAGATTCATTCTTACTATTCTGTTTAACTCCCTTACCTTAGCATTGTGCTTACATTGTAGGTGATTGTGGAGTTACTGCGATGAATAAGACCATGATGACTCGCAAGGCCACAGCACAAGAAATGGAGAATAAGTTAAAGATAGCACTACAAGAACTTAAAACGTCCAAAGATCTCTGCAAACAGCTTTTGGATGAACGGGAGGATAGTGAGATTGAATTGGAAAAGATTATTGACAGGAACACTCAATTAAAAAATGAATTGGCTGAATTAAAGCAATCACTTCAAACACGAAAGTCTTGTCACCACAATTGTAGCTGGAATTGGATACACAAAGACTGACAATAAGTTGCGCGAAAGAAGGTCCCTAGGGCATATTTTGCACCTGGTGTATTACTGTTAACATGATATAACAATACTAACACTTGAAAAAACTTCTCAAAGCTTAAAAAAATAACGTAATATGCATTCAGCAGTACATTACGCAATATTCTCATTTGGCGAGATGTCGTTACAATTTAGAGCTATGAGAGAGGGAGATATAATAAAAAAAACTTGCACAAAAGAAAATTGTATTTCGTCGGAATTCGTTCTGACAAAAAACGTTCTTCATAATGCGGCGATTACTAAGCTGAGTCGAGAAATGGGACTGGAGATTTCTTTTTAGGCCTGTCTCATGGAATACTATGATATTTTTGCAGTAAAAAGTACGGTAATCTAATAAGACGCCAGTTTTGTGAGAACCGTTATGTAAGTATTAAGAACGGAATTAGGTAATATTCATTTTTATAAGTCAAATCATCAAATCAAAAATACTTTATTCAGTTTAGGCCCTAATAAGGCACTTATGAACGTCAAAGACTACTACCGGTTCGGAAAACAACCCAGTCATCGAGAAGAACCGGCAAGAAACTCGATCGGGTACATTTTTTTTTAACATATATTTCTAATACATTATACAACAATGCTTTTAGTGGATGCACAGAGAGGAGTCAATTCCAGACATCACTATCATTCACATACTGATCCACTCTATAATATCCTTTTGAAACTAAAACCCGTTTGACATGGCGCTTAAATTTACAGTCCGGCAAATCGGTAACATGCTTTGGGACTTTATTGTAGAACCTAACACTATTACCTAAAAAACTATTACTGGTTTTGCTAAGTCTGAAACATGGGACCACCAGTTTATTACAGTTTCTAGTATTTAGATTATGCCGGTCTTTAACTAAATTCAGTTTCTCAAAGTTTTTCCGGACATACATTAAATTATCAAGAATGTATTGGGAGGGCAGAGTTAAGATACCGAATTCCTGGAATTTCGTTTTTAATGATTCGCGAGGTCCCATATTATATATTGCCCGAACTGCCCGTTTTTGTAATAAAAATATCGTGTCTACCTCAGCAGCCGTACCCCATAGCAGAATGCCATAAGACATTAAGCTATGGAAGTAAGCGAAGTAAACTAACCTAGCAGTGGCAATATCTGTAAGCTGGCGAATCTTACGTATTGCGAATGCAGCGGAACTTAATCTGCTCGCCAGTTTTTTAATGTGAGGGCCCATTGTAATTTAGAATCTAATGTAATTCCCAAGAATACAGTATTGTCAACTAACCCTACTAAATTCCCTTCGATCTTGATTCTACTATCAACCTGTCTAACATTGGGTAATGTAAATCTTATACATTTCGTTTTATCTGCATTTAGCAATAGGTTATTTAACGCAAACCAATGACAAATTTCACTTAAAGTATTATTCAGATGCCCGACCTCTGAATCTATCCTTTTCACTTTAAATATTAGAGAAGTATCGTCTGCAAAAAGCACCATGTCAGCAGAGTTATTAACCACTAGCGGTAGATCGTTTATGTATATTAAGAACAAAAACGGCCCTAAAATAGAGCCCTGCGGGACACCAATTCTAGCAAGCGATCCCGCAGAGGTTACCCCATGTATGTTAACTTTCTGACAGCGATCTTTTAAATAAGAGACTAGAAGGTCGAGAGAAGATCCACAAATACCGTAGTGTTTTAATTTAAGTATAAGCGTACTATGATCAACGCAATCGAAGGCCTTAGACAAATCGCAGAACACACCAATTGCATCTTGCGAATCCTCCCAGGCTCCTAATATATGATTTATGAGCGTTGCACCAGCGTCAGTAGTAGGTTTCGATTTTGTGAAACCAAACTGTCGACCATCCAGAAACTTTTGCATAGTAAAATATTCTACCAATTGTTTAAGCATAATCTTTTCAAAAATTTTACTTATCGACGGAAGTACAGAAATAGGTCTATAATTTTCAAGACTACTTCTGCAGCCTGATTTAAACAAAGGAACCACTTTGCTTACTTTCATTAGATTAGGGAAAGTTCCTTTTGATATACACTGATTAAATATATTAGCCAAATGTGGTGAAATAGTGACAATTAAGGACTGTATTACTATTACCGACATTCCCCATATGTCTTCGGTGTGTTTTAAATTTAATTGTTTGAATGTCCTTATTATTTCCCCTGCACTAATAAATGAGAAAGTTTAAAAGAGCTGCGGCACCCTGGGCTGATGATGTTATACTTTTTGTTATTTGTGAAGGTATATTAGTGAAATAGTCTTGGAAAACAGTTGCTACCTCTGAACTGTTCGAAATACGTACTCCGTCGACACTTAGATTAAATGCGTTATCATTTATTTTATTTTTTCCTAATTCTTTATTTATTATATGCCAGACAGTCTTGGTCTTATTTCTAGACTCGAGAATTTTATTTCCTAAAAATTTTGCTTTGGCAGCTACACAAACACGTTTAAAAACTTTAGAATAATTCCTAACGTAGGCATGAAATGATTCACTATTTGGTAGTGATTTCTTATAATATAGATCATACAAACGATCTCTACTTATTTTAATACCTGTATATCTATATAAATAAAAATCAATCGCCGAATGTATATAGACACATCATTTCAGAAGGGCTGCTATCAGAGTAGATATCTCTTTTCTGGTGTTATTCAATTACATCCGCAACCTTAACATTAAAGATAATATACATAACAGTAATAACTAAGTCTCATAAGATTCTCAACGATAGGAAACTTCACTGTTTAATCCGCGAGCTCACACTTTATATACTGTAAAATTTGAGCACCGATTTTTCACGGAATGGTTAACATACTTCTAAGACCACTTCATACAAGACAAAAATCGGTCTCTCACCAATTGTTTTACCTAAGTGGGCTCAGAAGTTCCACTAAGTTACTTTCCTAAAGGAAACAACTAACCATAGATTTCAAATCTTTACTCAACATTGTTCTGTAATACTATGTAGCATAATACAAGATTAATTGCTTTAATATGCGTGGTCATAATTTCTGCAATTATTCTTGGCAGTAAGTTATTGTGTTTATACCAAATATAACAAGTACGAAACAACAACAAATATTCAAAGTACGAAAAATACACTACTTATTTCAGATACAGTTGTAACAGAAGAGTTGCTTACCACACCCGATAAAGATATTACCAAAAAGTCGACAGTTCCACCGCCTACTGATGAAACAAGACGAGGAGATATTACCGATGAAACTTCAGAGACCGAATCAACTGATTCTTCCGAGATCACAGAAATTTCTCCAACAGGATCTTCCTCATCTACAAATACAGATGAGACAACCGAAACTGAGAGTGATGTCACTGGTACGTTACATTTTATATAGAGTACCTTTACAAAAGGTCTTTTCTCAATAGTTGAAACTTCTAACAGCAATAGTTAATCGTTAATTGCACGTTAAAATGTGATTTTTACTGAATCATCGACATTGTTTCTGTTATTTTTAAAAACTATTGTAACATCAATCAAAATCAATCAATCAAAAATACTTTATTCAGTTTAGGCCCTAATAAGGCACTTATGAACGTCAAAGACTACTACCGGTTCGGAAAACAACCCAGTCATCGAGAAGAACCGGCAAGAAACTCGATCGGGTACATTTTTTTTAACATATATTTCTAATATATTATACAACAATGCTTTTAGTGGATGTACAGAGAGGAGTCAATTCCAGACATCACTATCATTCACATACTGATCCACTCTATAATATCCTTTTGAAACTAAAACCCGTTTGACATGGCGCTTAAATTTACAGTCCGGCAAATCGGTAACATGCTTTGGGACTTTATTGTAGAACCTAACACTATTACCCAAAAAACTATTACTGGTTAAATCAAATCAAATCAAAAATACTTTATTCAGTTTAGGCCCTAATAAGGCACTTATGAACGTCAAAGACTACTACCGGTTCGGTAAACAACCCAGTCATCGAGAAGAACCGGCAAGAAACTCGATCGGGTACTTTTTTTTGATTTGATTTGATTTGAAAAGAAAATTGTTTAGTAAACAGAGGAGAAAAGGTACTTGACAGTTTTGTCTTTGCCCATTTATATATAGATAATTTTTTAATTCCAACTTGCATAATATATTATATCACACTATTCACATAAATGTGAAGCAGCAAAAGACACCAAGAAAAATATGTGTCCTAATATATTGATGGCCTTCTAATAAGATATCTACATTTTCAAATTTGTTGTTTAATTAATTTTTTTATATTAATCTTTTACAAATATATTACAGCAGAATTGCTGTAATTTGATATTCTTCAAATGATTTTAATAGGTCAATTTAGATGTTAGTGTGCATATATGGTTTATATGTATTTATGATATTATAGTATTTATTATATATTAGCTTAATGTAGTACGGTAAGTTTTAATATAGAATTGTTTTTTTTTCTCAAAATGACTATGTTATTGGCCTAGCAAAGCCTTAACAGCTTCACTGGACTGTTAATATAGAATTGGTAATTTTACAATAATAAGGGACATGAATCTGAAAATCAAATCATAGAATTTGACAAGATGGATTTACATCATTACTTGACTACTAAATTGATACATAGTCCGGCAAAGCTGTAACGATGTTGCCAGGTCAATAGCAGAGTCAGTTCGAGAAAAACAAACCAAATTGATGAATTAATTTATTATCTGTTTATTGGTTATTTCAACTTCAATTTTGTACTGAATTATGCCAATACAATTTCACTGACCCTACTTTGATTCCGTTAGTCTGGAAAACATGACTATTGGATTATACTATTATTCAGTTTGAACTTAAAATACTTTTGCATTATTATTTAGTTTTTGACGTGATAACGACTTATAAATCGATGAACGCTGGCTGCACGCACGAAAAAGCATGAGTCATTGTCAATGTCCGCCCGAGCCGAGCGTGCAAAGTTTATAGGTGGTAGAGCCAGGCTGAAGCTATTACTGGTTTCAGCATGAATAGGTCGGCTCGACCGGGTTAGTACTACCCTCTCACAGAAAACCGATGTGAAGTAACAGTGCTTGCATTGTTGCGTTTCGTTCGGTCAGTGAGAGCGCCGGAGGACCAGCTCCCTCCCCTCTCCCTCTTCCTCCCCTCTCCCTTCCCCACAAAGGGTGGCAACGCACTTGCAACTCCTCTGGTGTTGATAGTCTCCATGGACGGTGGTGATCACTTAACATCAGGTGACCCACATGTTCGTTTGCCACCAAAGACATAAAAACAAGCAAAGGATGGCAAGGCACTTGCAACTCCCCTGGTGTTGCAAGTGTCTATGGATGGTGGTGATCGCTTAACATCAGGTGTGCAACCTGTTCGTTTTCCTCCTATGATAAAAAAAGAGGAACAAGCGATAGAGAGTCGCAATCGGCCTAAGCGTTCGTTTGCGACTTATCTATCTATATACAGAATAATTCAATTCATAAAAGTATGCAGTTTTTCATCAATGTTTTCTTATAATGTTATCAGGTTAAATTAATTGTCCCTAAACTGTCTTTACAGACGAGCAATTTAAATTTACATAAAGAAGCATATACAATTGCAATTATTATAAAAATAAATGATACTACATGAAACTTACTGCAGTTGAGCATGAAATCGGAGTATAATTTGTTTGCGAATTTGAAGAGCTTGGAAATATATTCATTTGTACATGGGGCGGAGGTGGGGGAGGCGGCGGGTGTGTGGCGAGTGGGGAAACCGGTGGAGCGCCGCCACTGGAATATCCACTGGCGTTGCTTGGACTGCCTGTTGTTGAGAGTCTTGAAAACGCTGCTAGAGCATCAGGAAAATTTGGAGGTGTTGCTGGTGTGTTACAAGGTGTCATTAGCTGCTGAAAAACAAATTAAGAGGACAACTCATAACAGTCAAATAATAATAATAATTATATCACATTAAATTATGTTATACTAGTGGGCCCAGCGGACTTTATAATAAATAAAACCTTTACAAATTATATACCTAAACCTTCTTTATGAATCACTTTAGCCACTGGTGAAAACCGCATGAAAATATTTTGTTCTTTTTGAGTTTATTGCGAACTGACAGACATGTCTTTGTTTTATAATATGTAATGATGTACTTTAAGGGCTGTATATCTTACTTATATACTTTTTGTATATCTTTTCACATATATATTTTGATGAAACTGAATAAAAACAACAACAATTAATATATGTATAGTAAATAATTTATGTTATCATACACCATTAAACAAAATGGAATCATAGATTGACAAGAGATATTACTGTTTCTTTCCTATCCATAAGTTTCTTCATCACACTTAACTTATACCTATATGTTACATATATCTATATCTTTTGTCACTTTCATCATTCATGTAAGCCCATAAAGATTTTATTTTTATTCTGTTCATTGTACTTTTTTTTTTGTAATTAACCTTTACTTCAATTAAATTACAACCTGATGCATTACTGGCCATACTTTTGGGATATATCTTACTTATTTATTTTCTTGATATCAGTGACCTATACACATATAATATATAGTCCTCCTCATCGAAATAGAATCACTAGAGTCTTCTGCGCGTGAGAATATTTTAAGTGCACAAACAGTTGCGCAGGTGCATATGCACTCTCTTGTCTTGTACTCTGTACTCCAATGGACCAGAGAACTGATACGATTGGCAGAGGCCAGGATGAAGCGAATGGCCGTAAACCATTAAGATGCTGACCTTTAAGTGTGCTTCGCATTACCCTGCTACCACGCCAAAATAAACGTAGAGTAATGTAGATTGTAAGGAGTTACTAATGGTCGTATTTAATTAGAACTTTTATTCCCCACTACACTGCTACACTACCACTACACATAGCTGAGTTATGTTTTGCATAATAATAATAACACTACAGGTTAGGTGAACAGCACTTTTATGGTTCAATATGCTAAAGACATAAAAAAGGACACACAATTAAAAAGAGATTTATATAATTATCATAAATTAGGCAAATACATACTTGCCGATAATGTGGAGCAGCTATACCGTTAGCACCAGCTGGAAGAGCAACTTCTTGAAAAAATATTGATAGGGCTGTCTGTAACAAAAAGAAAACATTTTTATTTATTGCATATGTTGTATGTAATTCACTAAGGGGCACAGCAGACGTTGTCCCATCCTGATTATAAAAAAATCCTTGATAAATTATATACCAAACCCTTCTTCTTGATGAATCACTTTATCTACTGGCGAAAACCGTATAAAAATCCATTCAGCATTTTGTGATAGCTTATCACAAACACACAGACAGATAGACGCAGTAGGGGACTTTGTGTTATATTTTGTAATGATAAACATTTTAACAGTAATTTGCATTGCAATTGCAGAAATATTTAATCAGTTCTCCTAAAGAATACCAGGACATTATATGAAGTTCAGGATATTTTTAAACCAAATAGTTCAATTATATTATGTAATATAATTACATATATATTTAATACCAGAATACAATTATTAACATGATATCAAATGTAATAAAAATATAACCTCACTATTATAGATGAGTTGTATTTGTGTTATCTATAAGGCTAAAAATGCTCATATATAGTAATATACTTTTGTAAAACATTTGCTGCCAATATTTATATTTATAATTTAAGTATCATGAAATCGTTATATTCGTATTAGATTAAAAAAGATCACTCATTCGATGATAATTTATTAATTAATGAGGAATATTAAAAAAATGTTATAATTATTGAGTGTTATTTATCAACACCATTATTCGTCATTTGCATACATTCACTTCTATAACGTAAACACTAACAAACACGAGGAAAATATCTAAAAAAATGTGTTGAAATAAAGATTAACCTTTGCCATTATTTGAATCCAATGTGTGTAAGCATATAATAATTATTAGTGGTGTGACAAATTTTGAAGGCTATAAATGTAAAACAAAATAAGTAGCAGCCATTTCATGATTACCTACTGTTTGTTTACATATATTATGATATTCACCTCAAATTGCCAGTGAGCAGCTTGTAGTAATTGTTTGGCTTGTTCTTGAGCGCATCCGGCTGCTAATACGAATTGGTTTATCATTACTTGCTCACGTAATGTGGAATCCATTGTAATAAAAATGTATTATTATGTATATTGAATTATTATTGCGAGAAATGAAGTAAGCCACAAAGCTGAAGTAGGTACGCTGACAAATATACAGTGTTGCCAACGGATGAATTTGTTCTCCACCACATTCAACTTTCAGAATCAACAGAAAAATACTTTCCTTCATAGGATCATTTCTACATAAAAAACACGGAAGAAAGAGACAGGTGGAAGTGCACAGTAGCCGTTATGCATCAACCATAATTATGGGTATTTCCCGATACTTGTAATCAATATGTCAATAGGTACTTACCGGTCATTTACGACAGAGCGGTTGTATGTACTCATTTTATGTGATCCATAAATTTATATTATAACATTATTGTTATAAAGACTGATGGTACTCTCATGGAATTTTTAATGACAGTGGAAATAAAAGTATGCTATCTGGAGGTATTACATATCATCGTATATAGTCGATCGTATCACTTATTTATTTATTTCAAATGTATCATATTCAAAGAAAATAAAATGAAAATATGGAAATTCATTGTCAATAAAGAACTTTAAAGTAATATATATTTTATTTTATAGATAATGTACATTTTAAATCGGTAATTACTTGTTATTACTACTACATTATGGAATTAGAGCTTCCATATGTCGTCATAAAAAGAACATAATTTTTTTTAATTAAAAGTTTTTCAGTGTAACTGTAAAACTCTAATAGATGAAGCTATTTCACAGATTGGTATAATAAATGAATGCTAAAAATGCTGCCATCATACATTAAAAGTCGAAAATACTTTACACACCAAGACAGTTATTGTAGATGGTAGAGCTACGCTGAAGCTATTAATGGTCTCGGCATGGATGGGTTGGCTCGACCGGGGTAGTACCACCCTCTCACAGAAAACCTACGTGAAGTAACAGTGCTTGCATTGTTGCGTTTCGTTCGGTCAGTGAGACGCCGGAGGACCCTTCACTCCTCCCGAACCCTCTCCTCTAACACAGGCTGGCAACGCACTTGCAACTTCCCTGATGTTGAGAGTCTCTATGGACGGTGGTGATCACTTAACATCAAGAAACCCACCTGCTTGTTTGCCTCCTATGATATTAAAAAAAAAGTTATAACTAAAACTCATAACAAAATTAACAGTAAATAAGTTTCTATAGAAAATAAGTATAAAGGAATATTTTTATTACGTACATTACATATACATAATCACAACAATGAATTGTAATAATGTGATGAATTGTAAGTGTCAATACTTTTGGGGCGTGTTCATATGATATATATGATAAAATCAAACACTGACTTTGCAATCGAAATTTTTAATAATGGACTTGTCTGTCGAGGAAAAATATATATTAGTCTGTCATCGAATATATCGTTCATTTTTTAAAAAGGGCCAGAGACATTTTAAATGCCCAGCACGTTACATGACTATTTATTCCTATTTCCCTTGTGCTGCTAAATATAAAATTTTATTTCCCTATTTGCTATCAGGTTCTTATAGCTCTATATACATTTTGTTTGAGTGATTTTGGTAACATAGGTCCTATACAGACTTAATTGTATATTTAGACTCGTAATTTGGGGAATGTGGATAATTGACATTTGCAACGATGTCATAGTAATCATGTATGTATTTAATCTGTGGTGGTTTATGCTGTCGTAATTACGTATGTCCTCTTAATAGTCTGTGGTCGTAATAAAATGAATGTTTTTGAATTGAGTATCTCTGTAACAATAGCTAAAATTATTACGTTTTACTGAATTATAGATATTATACTTGAATAAAAACATTCTAGGCTGTGATTTTAGGTACGGTATCAACATCAGGGTGGGGGTTCGAGATCAATATGTTATTTAGAAAAAAGGTTTTCTTGTTAAGTTTTATACTCATTATTAATGTATCATATGCTCTGGTAAATGATGTAAGTGTAAATAATATCGATTCTTCAAATGACAACAATAATAGAATAGCTAAGGGAAAGTCAAACAGAAATTACATACACGCTACGCAAAATTTGTCAAGGCCGAAAAGGCAGAGTGAGCGGAATATTTCACGTGAGTTTAATGGTGAAGTTTTGGAACCTACGACACCGAGTTCTTCGCTTGAAACAAGTCCCATTTTCGAGAATAGTACATTAACAGCCCAGGGAAATATTTCCTCCTCAGTAACACCAAATGCTTCAATTGTCAGTCCATCAGATGCTGCACCATTACCTGAGAAAAGCTCAGCAGAAGATGAACATAATAGTTCGATGGCAATTTTTTTTGTTTTGTGTATATTAGCACTGGGAATTTTGTTGATACATCTTATGCTTCAAACAGGATTTTCGTATCTTCCTGAGAGTGTTGTTATAGTATTCCTTGGAGCACTTATTGGCATGATTATAAATCTTATGTCGATAAAAAATATTGCTAATTGGAGAAAAGAAGAGGCATTTTCGCCGACGGCATTTTTTCTGGTGTTGTTACCTCCTATAATATTTGAATCTGGTTATAATCTTCACAAAGGTAACTTTTTCCAAAATATTGGATCGATATTGCTGTTTGCCATTGTTGGTACAGCAATATCGGCTTTTGTAATTGGTGCTGGTATTTATTTGTTGGGCTTGGCTCAAGTAGTTTATAAATTGAGCTTTGTTGAGTCATTTGCATTTGGATCACTTATTTCGGCTGTGGATCCAGTGGCTACAGTAGCAATATTTCATGCGCTGGATGTTGATCCTGTCCTCAATATGTTGGTGTTTGGAGAAAGTATACTTAATGATGCTGTTGCCATAGTCTTGACAACAGCCGTGTTAGACTCAAATGATCCCTTTATGTCCACGGGAGAAGCAATACTTTCAGCTATAAACAGGTTTTGGTTGATGTTTTTCGCATCAGCTGGTATTGGTGTTCTATTTGCTCTGACAAGTGCTCTTTTATTGAAACATGTTGATCTGAGAAAAAATCCATCACTGGAATTTGGAATGATGTTAGTTTTTACATATGCTCCATATGTACTTGCTGAAGGAATACATCTATCAGGTAATTTTTAAATATTTATACTAAGATTACTTTCATAACTTGAATTACTAGGTAATTTTTAACCGACTTCAAAAAAAGGAGGAGGTTATCAATTCGTCTGTATTTTTTTTTTTTTTATGTTTGTTACCTCATAACTTTGGATTGGGTGAACCGATTTTGATTATTCTTTTTTTATTTGAAAGCTGGTACTTCCAGAGTGGTCCCATTTGGTCCAATTTGGTACAGTTACGACAACGGCATCCAGTGCAAAACCGTATAAGTTTCAAATGTGCATTAAGTATGTACACGACAAATAGACGAATAACTCAATATTACGCTAACCGGTTTCGATGATTCATTTTTTATTGAAAAGGATGTACTTCAAGGGTAGTTTGATGAGAGTTTGGTTAGGTTCTGATTATGGGATCCGTGGCAAAGTAAGAAAACTTTCAAGAAACGAGCCTACTCCTTTCTTAAGGGCCGGCAACGCATCTGTGTTTCCTCTCGTGTCGCAATTGTCCATGGGCGGCCGTGATCACTTACCATCAGGTGACCCGTATGTTCGTTTGCCACCAATATTATAAAAAAAACTCTTCAATTCTTAGGAGCCTATTGTGCTTATGTTCGTTGCTGTGTTGCAACATGACGCAAGCATTGTAATTACATTACTTAAGGTGTATAATGTGTGAAGCGATGGTAGCCGAGTTGGTGGTAGAAACTATCGCGGATTACTGAAAAGGTTGCGTTCGTACCAAACGTTACTTATTGTACAACCAATTGAAACCATATCGCATACCATACCGATAGATACCATACCGCAAAAATGCGCATATTTTAATATACTTAAGGCGGAACGGAGTTCGCGGGCACTGCTAGTAAAATATATTTATGTACACTAAAAATGGAAAAATAAAGTAAATTTTCAAAAAAAAGTATTAACCGACTTCAATATCAATCAAAAACCCATAAGGCACTAAAAAGCGGAAAATAAATAGTTTATCAAAAATAAAACATATGAATATGTGTGCTACCTAGAGATGTACTGGAAGTCGGTACCAACCAAAATTTTTGTATTACAGAGACGCGAGAGTGGACTTAAACTTTGTACCTGTAGATGATATGATTTTCGGTTTGGTTGGCACCGACTTCCAATACATCTCTAGGTAGCACACATATTCATATGTTTTATTTTTGATAAACTAGTTATTTTCCGCTTTTTAGTGCCTTATGGGTTTTTGATTGATATTGAAGTCGGTTAATACTTTTTTTTGAAAATTTACTTTATATTTATTTATAATAATATATAACTTTAAATCTTTTCAGGAATCATGGCAATATTATTTTGTGGCATTGTTATGTCACACTACACACATTTTAATCTTTCAACTATTACTCAAGTGACAATGCAACAAACGATGAGGACATTAGCTTTCATTGCCGAGACCTGTGTTTTTGCCTACTTAGGACTAGCTTTATTCAGGTAAAAAAATACTATTCATTTGAAACATAATGTATGGTAGTCTTTATTCACTACAGGTTCACTTTTGTATTTGTAAGAAATTTACTCATGTGAATTTCTTATTTTATTCAGTTTTATGTGAGTAAGTAATCAAATGTAATAAGTTTATTTATTTAGAAACACCAACAACATTTACACTAGAATAATACATAACATGCATTTTTAATGACTCTATATTAGTGCAATCATAATTATAGGTGTTTATGACGTATTTATTATATTCTACAGCAAATAAGCTACAGCAAATGAGAAAGCTAAAACAAAAACAACAAAAAAAGAAAAATCACTAACCATACATTCCAATTTTCTTTTTATTTTAAGTGACTTAAATAACAATTTAAGTTTTGTTAAGTTTGACAATAGTTAAAATATATTATTCTGAGATGGTGTTGTTTGTTATGTAAAGAGTTTTGATAACATCCCTGATAACTTGCTAGTTGCTAATGCTAGCTATATTAGTGTATGGTTATGTTCTATTAAACAATAAGTGATGAAATGGAGATTTCAGTATAAAGATTGAAATTCATTATAGTGACTTTCAATCAGGCTTGTTATGTTTCAAGTTCAACCTTTAATCTATAATATGGTGGTCGGTATAAGGGCAAGAATGTGATTGTAATATTGTTTTTCAATTTAGCTTTTTTATTATTATAGTATTTTTTAAGATGTGTATCTGCAAGTTATTTTGTAATTTGTGATTGTTTGTAGTGTGGATGAGGGTGGTGTGTTCTCTATGAACAAACCCTCAATAACAATAAAGAGAAAAAAAAAGATAAAGGTATTTTAATATTCAGATATTTATTGATATTGACTGGTTGTGATATTTTCTGGGTAACAGAAACTATGATAATAATTTTTTGTCATTAATCTGTATAAGAAGGTTCTACTTTTTATTTTAATGTAGGTAACATAAGATTCACTACAGTTATCATATTGTCAATTAAAAAAACCACTCTGCTTTCTGTAGATTCATTCTCTGTAGTAGTACTTTTCATTTTGTATAAACACTGATAAATACTTGCAATATCTACTTAAGAGAAACATCACGTTTATCCACCTTGTTAAATGGATATAACTAAATTTAGTATTGTTGTTTAATGATTGGGGTTTGGTATAGGAATCACACTTGATAACTAATTTTAATTTAATGTATTTAATAATGTTATTCAGTAGTGAAAATTCAATATCATTTTTGCTAATAACAAGTCCATTTAAGTGAATTTTAAATTTCTTACACTTGATCAAACAATACAATTAAAAAGGAACACAATGACCTAATACTTGTCCTTGGCCTGTAGATATACTATTCTAGTGCTTATGTTATATAATTTAAATGGTTGATGGACACATGTTTTAATGTTTAAACCTTTGTTTTTTTATGAGCATGGATATATTAAAAAAAAACAGCTTGAGATATCAGTTTTTGATTAATTTATCAAATGGCAAAACTTTGAACATTATTAGATTCTATAGTATGGGGTATATAAAAGATAACTGTTTTTTTATGTCTACAAAATGAATCGTCCTTTATGTTGATTGTTAAGAGATGTACCACTGACAGTCAATGTTATATAAATAACAAGACAATTTATTACTTTAGTATAAATTATATGCCAATACCAATACTAATTTAGTTATCATTACATAGTATAAAACAAAGGTCTCTGCCACATTTGTCTTTTCGCGATAAACTCAAAAACTACTGAACGGATTTTTATGCAGTTTTCACCAGTAGATAAAGCAATTCATGTGGAAGGTTTAGGTATATAATTTGTCAAGGTTTTTCTTTTTATGATCAGGACAGGACAAGATCCTCTGGGCCTGGTAGTTAAATTATAATTTTATTTAAAAAAAAAATCAGTTTTTGTTCTTTAATATTTCAGTTTTAGACATCGCGTGGAACCTGCCCTTGTTGTGTGGAGCATTGTTTTGTGTTTACTCGGTAGAGCGGCTAACATATTTCCACTCGCGCTGCTTTGTAACAAATTTCGTGAACATAAAATTACTAAAAAAATGATGTTCATCATGTGGTTCAGTGGTAAATATTAATTGCTACATCTTTTTAGTATATGAAATAATATAGTTCAGTGGTTTACTGTCTAGTTTGTATAATATTAGTTCTTTACGTATGAAATTAGACTAATATATGGAAAAAGTAAAAGGATAAATTTATTATGAAATGTTATATTTAATTAATCAAAATATGCACTATTATATTCACTTTCGCCATTATATAGGTAGATAATTGATTCCATCGCTAGATAAATTGTGGGAGCGAAATTCAATAGAATCTTTTAAGGCAGTTTTTTATGTCATAGATGGAATACGAACAGGTGTGTCACCTGATGTTAAGTGATCACCACCGTCCATGGACACTAACAACACCAGATGAGTCGCAAGTGCGGTGTCATCTTTTGGGAGGAAGGGGCAGGGGACGGAGAGGAGAGCGGAGGGGAAGTGGGTCTCCGGCGCTCTCACTGACCGAACGAAACGCAACAAAGCAAGCACTTTGCACAAGTTACTTCACGTCGGTTCATATTGGTTTGGACCGCATCATTGAAAGTTTATCTTTTCCTTGCAAGAGGTTTCGAAAAAAAGTAGTAATCTCTTGGAGCAAGTTCCGGGGGTATGATGGGTGTTCGAGACAGTCTAACCGCAGTTTCTATAATTCACCGACCGTCTGTCGTGAAGTATGGGGCATAGCGTTGTCTTGGAACAGCAGTGGGCTAGAGAGATTCACCAGTCTCAGTTGTTTAAGAGCTAGCTTTTCCGTCATTTTTTATTATAATAATTGATTACCTATAACTAATCTATTATAGTTGGCTATAATAACTTATTAATCCCGCGATTTTGGATATGTACAAATAGTATTAGTAAACCTAACAACTGACTTAAACTTTGGCTCGACACTCGCATTAATTATCGAATTTTCGAAGTTGCATTTTTGGCGTTTTTTTTTATTTATTACCAATGTTTTTAATTAGTGTACATCTTATTTCTAGTATTCGTCCTGTGGTCGAAATTCAACCAAGATTCGTATTTTTTAAATGTTATTATAACATTGTTGAGTCTTAGATAAAGGCGATATCATATAGATAGCGGCAACATGACAAAACAACGAACATAAAAACTAATATAACGTATATGTTTTTTAGGGCTCCGAGGTGCAATATCTTATGCTTTATCTTTACATCTTGGCTTTTCTGATGAAACGAGGCACGTGATAATAACAACAACACTTATAATTGTTTTATTCACGACATTATTCTTTGGTGGTTCCACGATGCCGTTACTGAAGTTTTTGCGGGTACGTCAATTATTTGTCAGTATATTATCTATACGAATATTATAAAGAGGTAAAGTTTCTGAGTTTGTGACGTTGTAGGGGCTAATCTCAGGAACTACTGGTCCGATTTGGAAAATTCTTTCAGTGTTATATAGCTCATTTATCGAGGAAGGTTATAGGCTATATCACGCTAAGACACATAGGAGCGGAACAGCAATGAATAATGTTGCAAAATCGAGGTATTTTTTCCTTTTCAGAGCTTCCGCTGCGTCTTAGCCCAAAATAACTAATTAACTAATTAAACGAATTAACTAATTATATTATCTATACTAATATCATAAAGAGGTAAAGTGTGAGGTTGTAGGGGGTAATATCTGGGGAGTCGGAGAAATAATGGTCGAACGAAAACGTTTCTTACGAACTCTGCTTTAACGATGAGAGATATATGATTGGGTTCCAGAATAAAGTTGTAGCTTGATAATGCCTATTACCGCCCAACGAAGTGAGCACGGGCCAGCTAGTACTTTATACTACAGTAGAACTACAACAAGTTAAAATTCAAAATATTGTTAGTTATAGAGATTTTAACTTATCAAGTTAAAGTATCACTTATGTTATACTTGCACTTTCGCCGCATACTTTCTTGAAGGCCTAATCATGCCGTTTCTCGAGGTTTTTCTTTCACTATGGGTCTGTCCACCGATGTTTTCCTTTGGACAATGTTTGAACCACGTACATAAACATTGCTCCAAAATAGGGAACTCAGAAATTTTTCGTCCTTTACGTAAAAGTTTTTCTCCAGATTATCGTTTCTTCAAGAGTTCCGCTTCTTTTTTAATCATAAGTGATAATGTACTTTCATTTATTTCAAACTAAGCTGCAAAGTCTTTCCTCTTCAATTCACTTTTCACACTTTACTTATCGAAATTATCGGGATTCTACGGTATCAGCTTTTGCCCGCGGTTTCGCTCGCGTTGATATAGATTATACCTATCCTTCGGGAATCCTTCTTGACGAAATGTACCCTGTTTTATTCTCCACCCCAGAGAACGTGATGATGTTGAGTGGTAAGCGTGAAAGCGTAACAAACAAATAAATAAATAAAGACACATTTGCATTTATGGTATTAGTTAGGATGATCTTATTATGCTAACATAGTAGACATTGGTCTGCTCATTGTGGTACTTAATACTTCATTCGTAACGCCACCCATCGGATACGAATTTTGTGGTCAACTCTTGTAGTGCTAAACCTAATTTTATATTAGTGAGTATAACTCATTTGAGGGCCATGATCATAGAATTTCTTAATAACGACTGCAGCGCCATCTATGATCTTAGTTTGACTATGAACCGTTGTTTTGTCACAGCAAATTGTTTCACGTTAGTATTAGGTATACCTATGACCCATAACCTATAGGAAATGACATTAATTATAGAAATGGCGAATCATTACCCCTTCTAAGTATACATTAAAATATTTATTTTTAGGCTAATAAGAAAACAAAACGATCTCGTTCGTTACGCAAACAGAAAGAAGTAAGTTTGTCGAAGACTAAAGAATGGGGACAGGCTATTGATTCTGAACACTTATCGGAAATTACCGAGGAGGAATTGGAGGTATGTTTTCCCTTATGTTTTCTGATATCATATACGCAGCCTTTACATATTGAATTACATATAAAGGGAACATTTTTTTTTTCAGGTAAATTATTCACATGCAACACGATTGCGTGGATTCGTGCGGCTCGATATGAAGTACTTGACGCCTTTTTTTACTAGAAGATTCACTCATCAGGTGAGATGAATTATCCGATACGAAATATATATAAGTGTTGTTGAGGTATGTATGCTTGGTACACATATATGTTTCAACAACTCATATATGTATGAATAGTTAGCTTAGGTTAGCTCAGATAGGTCGAGAATTGCATGTATCAGGCAACAGCCCAAGCCAATGTGTGCCGTACACCCTTGAGCCAGTTGTCAAATAAAATCGGCTGAGTGCCTTAAGCGCTCGCCTTAGTAGTCCGGTGAAGCTGTTAAGACCTTGTAGGTTAATAGCGTAGTCAGTCTGAAAAAAAAGGTGAGTTGAATTTCTATTATAAGTGTATGCACACAAAGAGTATTTTTACTCTGTGACAGTTTGTTGTAACAGCTGGTGACTGGCTGAGTCACTGTTACGCTCAATACATAAGCGTTCGCGTGGACCAAAAGGTCTGTCGTGCATGCCATCTATTATGCAATTCACATAATTACCCATATAAAGAATACACAAGCAATATAGTAACTCATATAATAGACATATAAGACTATATAGATATAGAGATATAGACTCATATAATAGTAATACAGTAGACTCAACAGTAATATATATACTTTACAGTAAATTTTACATATGTATTAAAAACAGTTTATACCAAACATATTGCCTTTCCATATATTATTTGGAAAAAAAAAATTATGATGTTTCCTCTAACATCCCTATTATCTGTGATTTTTTTATGTATACTAGCTTTAGCTCGCGGATACGCTCGCATTAATGTTGATTTGATCTATGAATTAATAAGAGAATACTATTATTCACATTATTATTCTATAACTACCTGTACCGGCTGCTCCGCACGCGTTTTTTAGCCACGGTTAACAGCTAGTCTAAAATAGAATAACCTAAGTGACTTCCTATAAGATCAGCTATCTGCCGGTTAAAATTCCGTGAAAATCGGTCCAACCATTTTGGAGATAGCATTGCAGACGGAGCCGTGATTAACAGCTAGTCTAATCGATAAAGTCGATTATCAGGGTATTATGGGATTTGCTCGGAGTTAGAATATTGTATGTGTTTAATAAAAATATTTATTTCGGCATGTAATTCTTTTTTTTTAGGAATTAAAGGACTGCAAAAGTCAAATGACAGACCTTACAAACCAGTGGTATCAAGCTATCAGGATAACAAACGACAGGGAAACTGATGAAGAGGAAACTTTACAGCAGAGTTCTGTATCAAATTCCCAGACAAGCCTACAACGAGGTGTATAAAACTAATGCTGTATGTATTAATAATTTGTTTTTAAGTGTAAATAATTATGAATCATTGGGCTATTTAAAAAATGTTCATTCTGAGTGACATTCGTAATGCCAAAGGCAATTATTATTATTTTAGAGTATTAATCAAGCGAGTATTATATCATTTGCTATTTAATGTATTTTTTTATGTGCAAATGATTCTGTTGCCAGTGGCGTAACGTAGCTTTATGTATCTCACAGTATTGTTCATAGGCTTTTTATAAAATTCTTAATTTGATTTATTTAGTACTGTAATGTAATAAATACATTTAATGAAGTTCTACATTCAAGTATATGTAGTGTATGGTTTTTTTTTTTTTATAGTAGCTCGGCAAAGTGACTGTACTGTGCCTGATGGTAAGCACAATACAATCCAAAAACAATGGCGACCACTGAGAGACATACTATCCATCGCCGGTCGCCACTGTCATGCCGGCCTGCAACTGGTTGGTTTAGTTTATTCGTTTGGCCACGAAACATAGTTGTAATACCGATAAGTACAACAATTCTTAAGAAATATAAATATTATCATTTTATATATTAATCAATCAATAACATACTTTTGTTTCTCGAAAGCACGTATATAACATAAACAAGAAGGTTAAAATTATCAAAAAGCATATTTTTTAAAAGTATTATTACTCTGTAGGCATTTTTTGTTCTAATAATTAAATTAATAGAACTAAATATGTATTGTAAATAGGCAAAACACCACTTTTTCTTGAATATTACCTATATTTTTTACAAACACTTTCTACATATATTAATAATTTTTCTATCATATTTGTGAGTAATGTCATAATAATAAAAAAACAAGATTTATGGTCCGATTTCAATAAATAAGGCATGAATTGTCTTGATCAGTAGGATTTTTTATTTAATTTATAATTTTACTATTTTTTTAGATTATTTTTAAAGTAAAATGGTTTATTTATAAAAATCTAAAATAAGTGAAATATGAATGCTAACAAACATTAGTTAAATTGGTTGACATTCATTGGTTCGGCGTCGCACTAGGCTATTGATATTCTCTTCGAACTATTGTTACGCCACTGTTTGTAGTCAATATTTGTGATAATAGTTAATATTATATGCATATACATTAGTAGAAAAAAATTTGGCTACTCGCTGTGAGTCTATATAGTTATTGCTGTAGAAGTAATTTATTCATGGAATAATGTATATATACTACTTTGCTATTTTACTTACCTATGCCTATATATGTAGAAATTATAATACTCTCAAAAGAGTATGCTTATTTGGCTAAATAACTTTTTTTTCTGTTTGTAATTGTCAAGACAAGTTTTGGATAAAAGAAAAGTTAAGAAAATCGTATCTTCAAAAGTATTGACAAATTGACGTTCAGTCATTCAGTTGCCATTTTATTTTAGCACATGGCCATACTGTAAAGATTTGGTTTCATTTTTTTAGTTAGTACATATAACCATGCGAAGCAAGGACAGGCAGCTAGTACAATATAAATTTCTTTGTCAACCAAATAATATTTATAAAAATCATTGGGGAGTTTTTGGCGGGATCTTGATCTGTCTTGTAGTGGATTTTATTTTTTATTCATAATCTTGTGTTACTTGACTCTATATTGTGTAAAATTGGTGGTGTTTTATGTAATATAGTTTGTTTATTGTGCATAAGTGAAGTGAATGGAAAATAATACTACGGACCGTGAATTCTGAGGTGCCACAAAAACTCCATGGAAAGTTCTAACAAGATGGCCACCATCTTGTTAGTTCATTGAAATTATATCAAGAAACTTGTAAAATCGATACTCACTTGATAATGCCAGTAATAGTCTACTAGAAGACTGGTTGCCAAAAATGGAATGGAAGAAGAACTTGTAATACCATTAACTACTTAACAATGGCAGTAATAATCTAAAAGATGGTTCCCAAAAATAAAGTAAAAAAAAAATCATTGGGAATATTTTGAGGTATTTTCCGAGAACTAAACATGACCCACGATGACAGATGATGCCAAAGCCCAATTTTGCGTATTCTCTATATAATCTATGACAATTGGTAACAATAAAATATTAGGTAATATTGATTAATGGTTGGAGGTGTAATAAAAAGGTGTGTATAAGTGAAATTGTAAAAGAAAATAAGGTTTACGAAAAATGTTAGAAATAATATCTTTTGTTGCTTAAGGCAAATGTAATATGGTAATAAAGATAATATAGAGTCATTATGAATTAACAAAAACAATAAAAAAACGCGGAAATAATGTGAACGCATTATTGGTACTCGCTTGAAGCGGTATCTATTATTATTTGTGATGAAAAAATTGTTTATTAAAATTGTCTACGAATTTTTTGAATTGTTTGAAGTGATTTTTTTTAAACTTTTGTCCGTGGTATTATTTTCCATTCACTTCACTTATGCACAATAAACAAACAATATTACATAAAACACCACCAATTTTACATAATATAGAGTCAAGTAACACAAGATCATTAATAAAATATAAAATCCACTACATGACAGACCAAAATCCCGCCAAAAACTCCGAAGTGAATGACATATGACAAAACTATGAATAGGTATTATTTTATAATTGAAAATTGACAGTATAAAAGTAAAAAAGAGGTGGAATGGTGTTTTACAACCTACTTATTGTAAAGGGCAGGTTTTATTGTATCATCAGAAAGTGAGAGGAATAAATATATTTCTCATTTTGAAAAATATATGGCATTTATTATGTATTATCATAAATCATTAAAATATATTTAATGAACGTAAATAATACTATTAAAATATCCATTTACATTTAATTAAAATAAATTATTACGTGATTGTGATTATTGATAATTAGTAGATTTTTTTTTGATAATTATTCAACAACAGACGATGGTACTTCAATAATAATGATATTTAATTTCATGATTATTGATGTTAATTCTAGAACGTTATATTAAACAAAGTTATTTTAGATCTTATTACATTTGAATTCCGTACTTACTAAGAGTGTTGAAGTAAGAATTATGGTCATATGGGTCTTTACTGTAACATTATGTGTAATTAGAAATTGTTCAATGGCCGTAAAAACAAAACTATCAAAGAAACGAACGGTGTTTTTTTTCTGTACACAGTAGCGTCATCTGAATTTCATACATTTTGAGAAGAATACATAGAATACTTCTCCTTACCTCGAAACGTCATAAACCGTAAATCGGCATCTTCTTTATGCTATTTTTATTTACGTAACATAAACAAAGAATGTTATTGGTCCTGGTGCAATAATAAAGCTGAATGTATGAATGTAGTTACAAACTACAATAACAGTGGACGATTAGCAACATGTGGATAATGATTTTATTTTCTATTTTCTGTTTGTCATAATTAACAAATTATACATCCAAAACTGTATACATAGAATAAAGTATCGATTTGCGGTAGTAATTGCCTTAAATTATAATCTGTATAAATTGAAACTGCGTTATAACTATTTAGGCCTTTTAAAAATTCTAAGAATCTTATATGTATTAATTTTAGGAAAGTTTGTAAAACATAAAATGATATTTTGGTTGTGTTAAATGTGTATAAACAGGTGTCCTACGAGCAGAATATAACATACCCTGTGGAATATTGGAAGAGCGCTATTGCGCTATAGACTAGACCTGTGTCCGAAGGTCTATTAAAAATGTTTGTCCAAGTCTGATGGACAATTTTTATCGCATATTTTTCTAAAACTCGCTATTGATTCACATAAATCTAGGTTTTGTGGGTGGTAGAGCCACGCTGAAGTTATTACTGATTTCAGCATGAATACGTCGGCTCGCCCGGGGTAGTACCACCCGACCCGCAAAAAACCGACGGGAAGTAACAGTGCTTGCATTGTTGCGTTTCGTTAGGTCAGTGAGAGCGCCGGACGCCCCCTCTCCTCTCCCCCTCCCTCCCTTCCCCAAACACAGGCTGGCAACGCACTTTCGATTCCCCTGGTGTTGTAAGTATCTATGGACGGTGGTGATCCCGTAAAATCAGGTGATCCACCTGTTCGATTACCTGCTACGACATAAAAAACAAAAATGCCCGCATATCGCAATTTTGTCCATGTAATCTAATTAATTATTCAATTCACTCTAAATATCGTCCTTTCGTGAACGTAAGGTGATTGATATTCTTGTTATGCTTGTAAAACTCTATTGTTTGAACTAGCGAGATTTGTGAGAATACTTGCAAAATACCTACTTATAATAAATTTTCGGTAAAGTGGAATTGATGAAAATTACAGTATTTCTTATTTTACGTTCTGTTATGTGACACCTGCGTATATACATATATTCTTAAAAACTATTTATTTTCTTAATATTCTTAGTTCCTATATTGAAAATGTTAATAAATTAATTTAAAATATATATTTACCTTTATTGTACTTAATGTTTATAAATTAAAAGATTCTAAGTAATTATGTGTTTGATGTGACGAGGGGCTGAGTTAAGGGTTTCTGTCTGTACATTTCAAAAAAATATGAGTCATGGATAAATGTATATGACACAATGTATTACACTATTTTGAAGTTTTTTTTAGTTAGTTAGAACGTACAATTTCAAATTAATACACGGTATTCATTACGACTACCGCCTACTTATGAATGTCAACCATAATATGTAGTTATAATGGTACACCGCGTGCCGGAGCAAAAATATCACCGCATTGTGTTTTATGTAAGACTTCATTAATAGACGTATTTCATACACAACCCTACGCGTCTACTTCAGCCTACTTACAAAAACAATTGAAGACATGGTTGGATGAAGGTGCTAAGCAACATTTTTTTTAATATCAAAATTTTATGACCTACATGAAAGTCTTATGTCCATATACGTATTGTGTTTTACTTTGTTAGCGCAAATAGTTCTACGCAACTGTTAAATGGCGAAATTTTAGAAATTTAAGTTTTCGGCTGAGTTTATCATTATTCATTACTTAGTATAAAACAAAGTCCCCAACCGCGTCTGTCTGTCTGTTCGCGATAAACTGAAAAACTATTGAACGGATTTTCATGCGGTTTTGACCAGTTTAGTATATAGTTATTATATATTTAGTATATAATTTGTCAGGTTTTTTTTTATAATCAGGGCGGGACAACGTCTGCCGGGCCCGCTAGTTTGATATAAACTAAAGTTCAAATTATTAATTGTATTTTTTTTTAATCAGTCAGCACGATCTCTCTGTTGGGCGTCACATTGGCACTTTATGGATGCTATTAAAAATAGTTTGTGTGCTCACGTATTAGAACAGACGGAGTTGAATTAGTTTTCTATCTAACATACGCCGTAATTATGTGTAAGTCCATTATGTTGTCATCAAAGTCTAATCAGATTTCTTGTGTGCATCCAGATTCATTTGAATTTATGTTCGAAATTATTAGTTTTTAGAACATGTTATGTTGTGTTTTTCTTACTTAGCAGTCGGCTCCGACTTTAGTCGTAATAACACACGTGCACACGACGACATAATGTGCAGACAATGAGGGATTGGCAAAATGCTAGGAGCCACTGCTTCTACACAATTCTTTTTTTTATTGTAGCACGGCAAAATGGCTGCAATATGCTTGATAGTAAGCACAGTACCATCCAAAAACAATGGCGACCACCGAGAGAGAAACTATCCAACGACGGTTGCCGCTGTCATGCCGGCTTGCGTAAAACTGGATATGCACAGGCTGATCCCGAAACGCGACCCGCAGAAGTGGATCGCTATGGCGGGCTTATTCGCCATATACATAGTGGTTGCGATCCAGTCAGGCTGTAAAACCCTACCACCCGGCTAAGATCTTAGACCGCATCGTCCTTTAACATCGTGTAAGAGTGTGGTCAAACGCTGAAGTCTATAAAAGTATTTTAAAAAAGACGAGACATGTAGTTTTCATTTTAAGGATTTCAAATGGTTGCGAATCCTGGTTTACTGGGGCTCTTATCATTTGCATTTATTATTATATACTAGTTGGTGCCCCCTGCATTTGTTTTGATTGTTTCCTGGAATGTATGTATTTTATATAAGTTAATTCCGAGTTAGCCGCTTTAATTACATCATTGTGGTTTTGTCATTGTTATTTAACAAGAATACTTTTACCAATTATAAGTTATCTCTGATAAATTATCTTATAACTCCTATGTTAAAGCGTAGAAATACTGTATAGTCCAGATAATAATCTAAAAACTTCTTTATGATAGTAAACATATCCTCTTCATATATAACATATCGATTCAGCTGTCAGTCCGTTCCCTCGGCGTGGAGCCCTTGAGTACGCTGCTCACGCGATACAGTGACACAAAATCGTACATCACTGCAACAACATTACACATGCACACACGTGCACGCACACATGCTTATACACATGAAAGTGGAAGGTTTTTTCCCTTATCAAACTGAAATAGTTTAGAAAAAATATCTGACACAAAATACATACATACAACTTGTTGAGGTATGTATGCTATGCTATGTATGTATGTATGCACACATATGTTTCAATAACTCATGTAAGTATGAATATGTAGCTTAGCTAAGGTCGCGAATTGCATAAGTCAGGCAACAGCCCAAGCTGAGGTGTGCCTTGCAACCTTGAGCTAGTTGTCAAATAAAATCGGCTTTGTGCTTGAAGCGGTCGCCTTAGTAGTCCGGTGAAGCTGTTAAGGTCAATAACGTAATCAGTTAGAGAAAAAAAAAGGTAAGCTGTCTTCGGATTTTTTTAGATATACAACAGACACTTCTATTTTATTGATATGTACATATTATATGAAGCAAAGGTAATATGAGTATATTAGAATTATATAGTTATGTAATTACTGGGACCTTAAGAAGTCTAGCTGTCATCATTTTATTTTGATTTGTAGGAATTTGTCACATGAACTGTGATGCAATACAAGTATTTTTTAAATTTACCTGGTAATACGCAATACAAGTTGTTTATGCACGATTTTGTCATAGATTACATTAATACAATTAAGCAACAGGTACTAAATAATATATATATATTTTAATTTATTATTTAATTTTGGGGTTTTTGACTCTAGTCATATCAGCCCCATTATAACCTAATTATACTATTGTTAAAGCCTTTACACATCTTTTATAAAATCTTCTTTAACTCATAGTATTTTAGCAACCTAACTCGAAGGTTTTGCTTAAATACTATGGAACATGCCGACATCCAGTTTATTTAAAAAATGTATTTTTAATTAAATTTATTGTAACATTATTGTTCCTGCCATAGTTTTTCTGTTGTGTTTCGTTTACAAATATTGAAAACATTTTATACAGCAAATTAGTTGAGATTTTATTATTTTTATGTAATAAATGAAGCAATTATGTATTACTAGGTTGTCACCAATAAGTATTTTTTATAATAAAATAAATGATGTATTCTTTTCTCAAGTAATTTATTTTTTGGTAGTAAAAAATAATCTAAGAATTGTTAGCAGTGAATTTTATGTATACAAAATTAGCTTTGAATGGTTCACAGAATAAAAATTGAAACTGGTAAAAAAATTATAAGTTTATTTGTTATCATAGATTAAGAGATCCTATTATTGGGTTTTGAGTACTTAATATTATTAATAAATAAATGATTTTTAAATACATAAGGCACTGTACTATTTATATTATTTGCTAAGTAGGTACAATTATTTAAAACAAAACATTAGCAAACAAAAGCTATATATTCAAACATGTTATATAAAGCTGTGGAAGGACTATTGATTGTAGTTATTTAATAGTTATTTTGAATATTATATAAAGTGAATATGATTAAATGGATGATAAAAATAATGTAATAATTGTTTCATTCCTCATCATTTTCCAAATTAATATGGCTGCCAAATTTACCATATAAATGTGCTTTCAGTTGATACATTAATGATTTTAATTCTTCAGATTTTGCCTCGAGATCAAGTATCTCCTTCTCCTTCTTTGTTTTCGCATCTTCTAATGATTTCTAGAAATAAAAATCATTAAAATCAGTTCATGTCATGTCATAGGTTGATCGGACACCTAGTAGTAATCCTCATCTCAATATCTTCCTTTTATTGTTATGTTTTCCTAGTAAATTTATATTGATATGTGATATATTCAATACATAAATCCAATACTTGTATTATATTAATGGAGAGACTAATGCATCTTTAAATAATATGCAACGCAGATCAAATATATATTTTACTAGCAGACCTGGCGGACGTTGTCCTGCCTTGATAATAAAAAAAAACCTAAAAGTCAACCGCAACACCACCTACCAGGTCCAATTGTGAATCTAAACCATTCTCGGATTCACTGGAACACGCACACAAAGTTTTATTAAAATTGGTCCAGCCGTTTAGGAGGAGTACAGTGACATACACTCGCACAGAAGAAATTTATATATAAAGATTAATACACTTCAGTATACTAAGTGCAACAATTTACAGGATGTTTATTATTTTCTGGTGGAATGTGCTACAATAATTACTCCACTATTAAATATGAACTAACATCCCATTGGGAGCTACAGCTTAGTTGGATGATGCCAGGACTTGTACAGGTTACTCAACAGAGGTATAAATACCCTTGGAACATGTGGAACAATTTTATACGAGTTTAATGTATTGTATGTATTCTTTTTTCTATTTTAGGATGGCAAAGTGATGCATTCATGCCTGATAATAAACGCACTACAATAAAGATAGACAATTCATCACCTATCACCACTAATAGCATTGACCATACCCTGGACCATTCTCTATATGAGTGTGGGCTTGATGAAGGCTCCATGGATCACATATTCCCTAACTGAAAGAAATGATTTTGTTCCCTATATGATATCTATCTTGGTAATTCTATTAATATCAAATATGTTACTGACATATGTCTATCCTGCTTTTATTTTAATATTTATCATAATTATATAATATTGTAATGTGTTCTGTGTTTGTATCTGGATATTTGTGTCTATATTTCCAACACATCATTACATATTATCTCTGTAGTTATAACACAATATTAATTCTTTTGTAATTGTTCTGTGTTATGCTATCTTAGGTTATTCTATGTTACACTGAATATCTGGCAATTTAATTTATCAAATCTTTTTTTAACAATATTTGTGTGGTTAATAAATTATTACATTAGGTTGTAAATGTGAACATCAAATTAGTTATCAAAAATTCACAATTGTGGATCCTAGTATCAATAGATATGTATAACTTCAAAAATTAATATATCAACAACAGATTGTTTCAACCCTTTTATTCACAGAAGAATACCCTTTACTTCTTTTCCATACCCAGCCCTAACACACTATCAAAATGAACAGTATAAAATCAAAATGCCAATCTATAGTTGTAGAGAACTATTTTAACAATATTTCTGTTACCAATAATAGAATATGTTTGCTAGCCTATTTTATTCCTCATATATACACAATCGTTATTCTAGAATTTTCGCTCTTACCAAGGTATCATCCAAGCTTTGACAAATAAACACTTCCCCAATAAGATATGGAATCTTCTCAGTGTCATCGGCTAGACCAAGTTCCTCTACAGCTTCTTCTAAATTTTTCATGTCATTTTGTTTTACTTTTAGTTCCTCTTTATAATCGTCGACTGTAGCATTAAGACGAGCGAATTTGTTGATTTTTTGCTGGTCTTCAAACGATATGTGCACATCGGAATCCTTCAATACAAATATTTTATGGATTACTAATAAAATATTAATATTCGTGTAGAAAAGTTGTATTTATTTCTTAAGATTTACTCACTCTTTGAAACGTTCCCTTTCCGGAGCTTGCCATAATTTCTTGTATTTATTTAAAATTGCTTTCTATAATTCTAACCTTTTTGAGCAATATATATTTTTTTATTTATTAAAGCCACTGTATTCAAGTCTTTTAAGCCTGGAGAAATGCGTGTTAAATGAATGTTGCCAAGTACAAAATAAGCCCTCTGCGAAGATAACATACACATTAGTGTTAATCGATAAATCACGAAAGAAAGAGAAGAGTGGAAGTGCTAAATAGGCATGGCACGTCACACCCTCGGTAGTTCCCCAAACTCGCAGTCAATTGGTACTTATTAGTCTTTTGACATCACGACATGACAGAGCGGTTATATGTACTTATTTTACATGATCCAAATAGACCCTATTATAATGGTTTATTGTCCAGATATAGAATATTTAAAAAAAGTTGAGGCAGTCATAAGGACTGCCGACAGAAGTGAAATCTCAGAACAATGGAATTTATACTGTGTTCTCTTTTGAAATTTTGAATTAATTACAGTGTGAATTATTTAAATTTCATAATCTGTAGTTATTATCTCTCTTTTACATTTATTGACACTCCGTATAATAATTATATACTTTTGATACAGTTTGCTAATTCATCAAACATATTATGGCCTGCACAATCTCAATACAAAATATTAATATTAGATGCATACAAGCTCTTATACTATGCGTCGCTCATCTAACGCAAGCCGCGTAAGCGCAATACAGTTGGTCACGCTTACTAGCATATCATGACGCGAAATTATAAATTTATAATCTGAAAAAAAAATTCGGTCAACGCGCATAAAGAAGATTTTTCTTCAATAAATATAAAATAAGAGATAAAAATATGCTAGATGCAGATGTTGTATGCCATCGGCGAGAACCATCTATTTATTTATCAGAATTATATCATATGTAAAAAAAAGTGTATGTGTGTACTTATGTACACGCGTTAGAAGTCATACTTCTTTGGCGTAACAAAATAAGAATCTTTTCAAAAAATTTATCTCTCGCCTTATTCTATGTTTGTAGAAAAAACGACACTAACAATAGAAAAAGTTGACTATTAATATAACTTATTTATCAATAAAGAATTTTAAAGTACTAGAGATAAAGTATATTTTAAAACTAAAACTAATAGTTGTGTAAGTAAATGAGTGATATATTTTTTGTGAATTAAATAATATATTTAGTGACTTCTGAGCGTTTACTGGTATAAAAGTTTTAAAATATGCAATTAACCATGTTGCTGCTAGGTAGCGCCATCTTAATTTAGCACATTTTCACTGATACATTTTTATACACAAAAATGGTTTTCCTATCTTCTAGACACTCCATGATGTCTCGCATTTCCTCGGTTAGGTTAGGTTAAGTTTAACTCTCCCGTTATGGAGGAGCACGAGCACGGTTCGCCGCTGCTTCTGAGTGAAGCAAGGGAGAAACAAATCTCCCAGAGGTGAGGGTCCCCGCATTAACATCTTCGGGTAGACCCAAGCGCGTGACCAGGGTTAGTGGAAGTATGCTTGTCGCGCACCCGCAACTCTGGTCAACTTACGCGCCCAGCGGCCCAGGTGTAGGAGTCCGGCATAACCCTCTCACTGTCCCCCGACAGTGGGAGGTGTATCCCATGTAGGATTTCCCCTGGTTAAAAAAAGAGGTTAAGTTTAACTACTTTTAAAGTCGCTAGATTCTTTGTTTATTTATTTTAATTAGTAATATTTAATTCCCATGGTATTGGTATAGTATCAATTTCAAGTGACCGAGTATTTGTTTTCGTTATATAGAGCTTTCCTTATACGGTTAAATTGAAGTAATTTCTACGTTATAGAAAGTGTTTTGTTACAACGAATGACGTTATAATTAGTTTACTGTCTATTTTGTTTTGGACAGTGATATTTTTGAGTAATTTCGCCAGCTAGATGGATTGGTTAAAAGAGTTTCTGTTTGCATTGCCGCCTGCAATTGAATGACCGCGACCATGTTCTACTGCAAAAAAACTTTTGATTTTATTTGCTCGATTTGCTATATTGTGATATTTGCTTTTGATTTTATTTTCTAGTACACCTGAAAAGTAATTCTAGCAAAACTGAAACTGATGTGGTGAGATCATTAAACAAGACAGGCTATTTTTCTGTGTAAAAACACGTTTTGTGATGTGTGAGTAAATAATACGAGTGTATAATATTATTTAATAAATCTGTGGTTATGTACTGACATTTAATTTCATATAATATAAATGCTACTTACTGATCACGAAAAAGACTTTCTAATTTTTTTCTGTCTGTTTGTATGATTGGATTTAACTCAAAGTGGGTTGCCTATTTTGATGAAATATGTTACACGGGAGCTTAATTAATCTTCAATTTATAAAGTACAATAATTAACAAAACTATTGTTAGAAATAATTTGTCAATCGGTTTTGATAAGAAAATTCTTTACACGTGAAGTATGTGTTATTCAGAAATTGACAGATAATCTATAATACACTCATCAAAAAAGTCTAAGCAACATGTATAAATTTTAGGATGGTTCTTCACATTATAACGTTGTATTTTATTTTTAAAATAATATCTTTAGGGTTCTATGATGTAAAAATAACAGCTGTTGTCTTTATAAGTTCTTTTAACAACAGAAATGAACAATATTAGAATATACTGTAGAAACTAAGATACATAAGAAACTAAACTTTTTTCTTACAAAATAAAATTTCTAAAGAAAATGTATTTATTGTGAAAGAATAGAACAATTTAATACAAAGTATTCTCCTCTGCTATTCAGAACTTGTCGGCAACGATTATTCATTGAATTAATGAGACTGTTTATGTATCTTGCGGTATTCGCTCCCAATGGAATTGTAGCAAATCCTTCAGCTGTTGGGTTGTTGTCGCTCCGTCCAAGTCCTTCAAAACACGTCTCTGGAGCATGTCCCATGCGTGCTCGATGGGGTTGAGATCTGGCGATTGTGCAGGCCAGGGCAATACCCGGATGTTCTCCGTTGCAAAGTATTCACTGGTTCGCCGAGCTGTATGTGAACGCGCATTGTCATGAATTAACCTAAAATCGGAGCCAAAGGTTTGTGCAAATGGGTAGACATAAGGTCTGAGAATATCCTCAATGTAATTTTCAGCATTTATGTTTCCATTTACAAAAACGAGCCCAGTTCACCTGTTCTTAATAATACCCGACCATAACATAA
>MU159230.1:164456-188381 GCA_015888305.1 Antheraea pernyi | reverse complement strand
ACAGCATCCAGACCGTAAAAGGAGTACAACAACTCGGCAAGTCCGGTACATACACCTGACTGCAAGACGCCAGCCGATGTTAACTGCTCGAGAGATAAAGTTTGAGGCTACAAATTTCAAGTGGTGTTGATGTAAGTCCTCAAACTGTGCGAAATCGACTGCATGAGTACGGCCTACGAGCTCGACGCCCAATCAGGTGCCCACCGATACGTCACGAGAATCGCGCTCGTCGATATGAATGGTGTAGATAACGCATAAAAGGTTGTTCTCCTTTTACGGCCTGGATGCTGTTCAACGGGTTCTCCTGTATTATTGTAGCGCTGCCAAAGACGACAAATAACACTTCTATGAATGCCAAAATGTCGAGATACCTGAGATTGATTACTTCTCGCTTGCAACATCCCTACAGCTCTTTGCATTTCATCTGCCATCAAATGACGTCGCTTCATGACGTAAAGAATATCTAACAATTGAATTTTGCCGCTAAGTATATATGGTTGGTAAAATTATAAAATCAAGACTAAACGTAGCAATTAAAACGCACTTGAATTCAAACAAATTCGCAGTCATTTGAATTTTATGAAAAAACAAAACATAATCAAATTTTTTTTACAACCAGCCAGTATGTCATCAATAACAAAAAAGTTTACTTACCTACGCACTTTGTTTGAGTAAATACTTAGAAATTAATTAATATAAATGGTAAAATTTGTAATATCACGCTTGATGCTTAGACTTTTTTGATGTGTGTAGTTTTAGATTGTGTAAAAAATAACCAAAAATTAAAATTGATTTCATTTAAGTTTTTGGGGATGCTCGATTTCCATGGTACAGTATGTTCTGCCAATAGTGCACGTATGAGCTATCTTCTGTATAAAAGTATGTCTGATCTATAAACCAGTTATATACTGACCTCTCCTGGGATCTTGTAATGTTTTTTTTACATACGCCATGCAAGTCCACCGAAGATTGAGAAAGGCATGTTTATTAATTCTTTACTTGAAATCTCATTTGTCAATGCGATTCTTGTTTGTAGTCAATTCTGTTTGCTAAAACTTTTAGCAAAAGACTTATTGTTTCAGGTAGCACTACATATTATACAACAAAATCCTCTGCCACGTCTGTCTGTTTGTTCGCGATAAACTCAAAAACTACTGAATGGATTTTTATGCGGTTTTCACCAGTAGATAAAATGATTCACGAGGTAGGTTTTTGTATATAATTTGTCATGGTTTTTCTTATTATCAGGGCGTCTGTCGGGCCCGCTAGTAATTTATAAAACTATCATGTCGGCGTGATTGCATCTACCAGAAGTGTTTAGCTGATTCTGTGTCATTGCTACATATAGATATAGCAAGATTTTATACAGGATATCTCCCATCCCACTAAATTATTCCCTTGTCTGGGAGTGTCAACTAATCGTATAGAAAAGTGGGCGATTTTAAAGCTAATGATATATTAAATTCACACATGATTTGCCATTCATTCATTCATTTGGTAAATTCATTGTGTACACACCATAGTTATCACTTTTGTCTTGTAGTAGTGAAGTTTTTATTATTAAGCCTCCATCACAAATTATTTGTTTAACTGAAGTCTTGTATCATAATTGGACGTTTCTTTGTCTTTTATCTATGTCATTACGGGATTCTATGGTGGTAGAGCCACGCTGAAACTATTAATGGTTTGAGCATGAATGGGTCGGCTCGCCCGGGGTAGTACCACCCTGTCATAGAAAACCGACGTGAAGTAACAGTGCTTGCATTGTTGCGTTTCGTTCGGTTAGTGAGAGCGCCGGAAGCCCACCTCCCCTCCCCTAACCCTTTCCCCCGAAAGGTGGCAACGCACTTGCGACTGCTCTTGTGTTGTTAGTGTCCATGGACGATGGTGATCACTTAACATCAGGTAACCCACCTGTTCGTTTGCCACCTATGACAAAAGAAAAAAAAAAAAAAAAATCTCCTAACATGTACATTTTAGCACCTTTCAGGCGCCTGTATAATTCTGCTGGCTTATTTACACGATGTTGAGTAGTAGGAGTAGGATTGAGGTAGTATTAAAACCGCCAACTACTACTTCAAGGGATGGTGTACGGTCTGCATAATCTTTCCTTTTACTATGAATTTGAATGGCGTTGATTCTGCAAATGTTGAAATGCTTTGTCCCCCACAAATAACCCAGGGTTGTCAAGCAACGAATTTGGAGTGTCGTCTACTCAGCCATTAACAGCCCAGGCTATAATTAAAATAACATTTAATCTTAACTGATTTTGATGATAAGGTCACGCAAAATATTTGTAAATGTTATCGATAAAGTATAAAACATTAGGGATGTTTAGGTTGTGTTTAAGTAAGTTTTTAACTCGTAATAATATAAAACTACTAGATTCATAGTGAAAAGCACATCATACTCACTATGGCGCGTCGTTATTGTGCGTCGGCTGTTGTATATAGTTCTCAGTTCATATTTAGCTACATAGAGACTTTCACATTAGTATTTATTAACCGGTATGACCAAATACGCTACTGTACCTAGAAGCTCATCTTTAGGTATTTATCTTTCTTTCTTGTAATTGTATTTTCAGGTGTAAATCAGAGGTGGTAGGTATAGCTAGGAGGTTTGTAGGTGGCAGACCACGCTGAAGCTATTATTGGTTTCAGCATGAATGGGTCGGCTCGCCCGGGGTAGAACCACCCTCTCATAGAAAACCGACGCGAAGTAACAGTGCTTGCATTATTGCGTTTCGTTCGGTCAGTAAGAGCGCCGGAGGCCCACTCTCCGGTCCCTCTCTCCCCTCCCCCTAAACACAGGCTGGCAATGCACTTGCGACTCTCCTGATGTTGCAAGTGTCTATGGACGGTGGTGATCACTTAACATCAGGTGACCCGCATGTTCGTTTGCCTCCTGTGATATAAAAAAGAGGTATTGTCGATAATGTTACCGAGGTATGGTATATGTAAAAAAGTATTTTTGATGGATTATTTAAAAACGCCATCTCCGATAACGAGTATAGCTGATAGTATTAATCTGGTCTAGGTCACCTACAGAATTAGCAAATGGATTCCTATAAAGGATAGATAAATCTACCGGATAGATTACATAATGTCTAGCGAAATTATGCTTTTATATAATACAGCGACAAAGTTCTTAGTCCTTTTACGTATGCTATAAGTATATTATATAATAAACGGGGTATACATTTCTGTAACGTAGGTACTAAAGTCGCTTTCAGAACTAAATTATGCATGTAATTTATACATATAAATAGAATAATGTCTGTTGTTTATCCAGGTTAGTCTCCGAAACTGCTGTTCCTATTTTGGCCAAATTTTTACTGGCATATAGAAAATTTATCAGAAAATTATCTAGGCTAAATACCGTAAGAGATTTGTACTACTGTCAAGATAACCATTTGTAAAATAAAAGATAGTCTACAACTAATTCAGAGAAAATATATAGTTCACATGAAAAACCGGAACTAATTGCACGAGAAGGAGGAAGGGTCAGGGGCCAGCTAATATTCATTATTATGGTTTTTAATAACATATCGTTTTTTCGATTTAACAAATTTCAATTCAAAATTCATTTTTTGTTTCGTCAGCCATCATAAATAAATAAGGACTCTGCATTTGAATGGGGAAGGTATTTAATTAAGGGTAAGTAGGGCGATGAATTGGAGTGTTGTTATGGATGCAACGTAGGATAGAGAAATCGGGGCTGAGTTAAACACAAACTGTCTAGAGTCAACCTAGAACCGTACAGTATTTAGCGCTATCATGGAGAAGTGTGGGAGCGCCGAAAATCCGAAAATATAATTATAAATCGTCTACGCAAAAATTGGTATTCAAACACCGAAATAAATTTTATTAAATACCTAAAAAAGGTTATCGACTTGTGGAGTTCTACAGCTACTTACCTTTTTATTGTAAGTGCTACAGGGTAGCATTAACAAAAAAATATAAATAAGTTATTGCACATTTGGGCGCCACAATGAATGTTCATACCACCTAAAAACTTGATAGCTCCGCCATTGCAGAAATATAATGATCTGGTGATACAGTTGATGTTGGGAGTACGACGATTACAATTTTTTTTTTATCTTACCACTTATTACTTTATCAGTAACTACTTAGTAATACTATACTTACTAACTTTTCAACCGACTGTCACAACCACTGCTGCAACCTGCCTCAAGACGTTTCGCATTGTACTTAAATCATTTATGAAAGAACTTAGATTATCTTTTTAATTCATAAATTTACTCTATTAACACAAATAAGAAGGTCATTTTGTCTTATAAAAACACTTGTAGACCTTATTTAGCCATATATGGTATGTTCTAGTTGATTTATTATATTATTATAAAGACATTATAATAAATATAATGTCAATGATGTGTACCATCACTTCCATAACAATGCGGTGTCCACGCCACGAAGCGATGGCCGCAGCCCCACCACGGATAGCGGCTCTCGGCGCCTACGCTCTACACCACCACTCACTTGCGCGCATTCCTACTTCAAACGTCAGATATTGTGCGCGTAACATAAGCTAGACACCGCCTTTTGTAGTTAAATCATTAACCCGTGATGGAGAAGGAGCATCAACCAGACTCCATGGCCACGATCACAATGAAGCCAGAATACCCGCCGTCCGAGGTGTACAGCGCGTCGGAACCACCACCGGTACAGTATTCCGTTATTCTGTCCGTTTTTGTGTTGAATACGTAATGAGCAGACCTATTTACTATCGTTTGTCACAAATGGAAAATAAAACTGCCTGTGACATGTATTTTATACTATAAAAGATCCTACTTTCTGAAAGTGGCTATTTTTTAATAATATTTATTAGAATATATAAAAAAATATTGATATAAACACACAACTTTGTGTGATTTAGAAAAAGGTATATCTATCCTTTTTTTAAATAATATACTTTTAATATTAGATAATCATATAAGAAGGAAGTTAAAAACTACAAAGTTATAAATAAAGTCGGGAAAGCGCCTTTCTCTTGACCGTGATTGTATGGCTGTCGTCAGATAGTTGTTTTCTTTTGTAAATAATGACTATTGGCTAGAGTTAGACTGGCTATGTGGTATTTTAAAGAAAAGTTTCGTAAATTGAAATAAATAGAGTTAAATCGATTTTAGTAACAAGCTCTTGGGGTTTCGATAACAAAATTAAAGTAGGTTGTAACGACATTCGGTAATAAAAAAATTAAAATGTATATTCGTACCTAATTCAGCTTAAAATTTTAAAACATTTAATCTAAGATGTGAAATGTTGCTAAACATTTAAGTTGTTTGGCTTGTAGAATCCATTAGTTGATTATTCCAGTAGAATATTTATCAGAATAATTATTCTATAGGTATGTGTAATTATTCTAAGCCAGTATTTAACTTTGTTGCGGCAAATTCATTTAAAAGAATGGGTTTTATAAGTAGATATTAATTCAAATTTGTCTGTGTTTATTTGTTATCTATTTATCAGCGTTACTTTTATGGGTAATTTTTATTGTAACTAATTAAATATATAAATAAGAAAATATAGTCGTAATTTGTAGAAAAAATTATACCAGGATGTAAGTTATTTTAACATTTTCCTTTTCTAAGAACTCTGATGTTTAAAAGTGAGGATTCATTGTTCTATTGTCTTTGGGCACCTATTATCATAGCCAGTATTAATTGATATAATCCAGCCTCAATCGATTCAATTAAAAACTACGACGTACTTAGGATACAATGTCAACTATAAATGAATGTTATAGTTAACTTTATATGTATACTTTATAGTTAACAACTATGTAGAAATTAGTTACAAACATTACTACATTAACTTTAACATGAATTAATGATATAATTAACCGTTTTTTTTACCAAACGTTTTTTAAAGCCTAAATAAAAAGTAGTCTTTGGTATTGAATTAATTGTACTTGGAAGAAAAAGATGCTTAAAATATTCTTAAATAACTCGTATACAATATTTAAAAAAAAATGAAATGATCACAATAACTCCAAGTGAAATCGTTATTGGCCAGTCAAACAAGTGGACAAAACACAATAGATTTGCGTCACATCCGACTCGGTCAGCTAGCTATTCAAGACAAGATATTTGTTCAAAATTTCCATGTTAAAAATACATAACACAGTTTACATTATAATTTGACACTTAACACGTAAATATGATTTGCGCATAAGCTTTTATTTGTTAAGCGAGACATAAATAAACAATTTATTTTTAGTATATATAAAATCAATCCTTTTATTTGTTTATAGCATTACTTTATAATTTAAAAAACTTATTAAGCGATGAGTTTCTCTAGACTGTGACCTTTTTAATGGCGCTGATCATTTGATCAGGTAGTCATATTAATGACAGGTATTAATTTTGTAAATAATTACCATTTCCGGATGATTTTGATTTAGTTTGTGCCGAATGATAAATAAAATTTGATTTCGAAAGGCAGGTTGTTACCATTTTTATTACTGACTGTTACAATGATCTAATTCGATAGACGTTGTCCTATTCAAATGTTACTAAACTTATTTATGGTCGTTTTTTGACAAACTTTTAAAAACATTTAATAAAAAAACAACTAAAAAAAATATATTTTAGTAATTCATACATCAATTAGACGCATTCCGGCTTGAAGTAAAATATATTTTTTAAATTTTTTAATAAAGATTTAGATATTTTTACCCAGATTTTTCATTTTTTTTATTGAAAACATTTTAGTAAATTAAATCTATCTCGAGAGCAAAGCAAAGGAAAGAATAAATTGAACAAAATATATTGTTCCAATTGCCAGTTATAATCGAGGGTATCCATAAAAATTATGATTTTTTTAAGTTAGAATGTTTATTTGTCATTTTTCAGACTCTTTTCCTAAAAGTTTTTCGAGAACCGTAACAAGTAAAACAAAAAAGAATTACGCAAATCTATTGTTCGAATCGCGAGTTACGGTCTCAATATCAAACAAAAATCCCTTAGAAAATGAACTTTCAGTTTTACCCAAATTTGCCAATTTTGTCGGTTAACTTTATGATTTTTTCTTTCTATAAAAACCTCATAAGGCCTATTATGAAATTTAAAGAAATAATAACCAAACCAATTAAACCTTTCTCAAGTGCGACAGTTATCGACGAATAACGTTTAATTTTTGTTTGTATATAGATAATAGCAATTTTCCGCGGTTTCACGCGCATTTTCTATGCAGTAATTAATTTCGACTATGTATTTTATATCTGTGCTTGCGGGCCCGGCAGACGTTGGCCCGCCCTCATTATAAAATAATCACTGACAAATTATATACCAAAATGTTCCTCATGAATTACTTTATGCACTTGTGAAAACCGCATGAAGATCAGTTCAGTCGTTTTTGAGCTTATCGCGAACAGACAGACAGACAGACGCGGTAGAGGACTTTGTTTTATACTATATACTATACTATATAATGATAATGATATATAAAATAGTAACAACTGACGTAAAAAACTCGACTCGTGTTAATTGGATCAGCTCTAAAAGTAATTTTTGTACTTTTGTCCCATATTTTTTAAAATATTAAGACAATGGCTCATTTTACCAATAAAAGTGCAAAGAGCAAAGTTATAGGAAATTGAATGATGCATGGAAATAGTCCTTATAGTTATATTACCAAAACACATAGTTTTAAACAAACGAAAAAAGAAATGGCGAACATTTTTTATATATACGATATATTTCTATATACGATATTCTAGTGCATCACCGAAAAAAAATAGTCGTTTCAAAGGAAAAGATTAAAAAGTCAATCAAAATAGTATTCCTAATATAAATAATGAATATTTCTATTTAACCGAACTGAATTATATTGGTATGGATTAAACTATACATTTGTTACAAGGTTAATACATGTGGCAAAAGACAATAATGTTGTATGTTACGTATATACTACATACGAAACATATTCTAAAGTTTGTCATTAGTTCTGAAATCAAGCTGTACATTTTAGTAAACCTAACCTTGAACTGTTCGTTTAGTAATAAATTTGACAGTCTAAGAATACACGTATAATGGAAGATAAAATCTGTCGCAGCTGTTTGTGTCGTATTGATCCTGAATGACCTGTCACGATTTACCGAGTCTTATTTATGCAAGCTTCAATATACTTACTTTCGAATCGGTTTTTTTTTTGTAAATTTAATTTAGTTTGCCGAGCTCTATGTTGAGTTAGCATTTGTGTAGCCATTTCATGTGGCACTTTAATAAACTTAACTTAATCCATTTATTTTTCTAATTAATTTAAGTTTATAACGTGTGTGCAGAATGATGATAACAAGAGGTAGTTAAAACTTACTTATAGTGATATTAAAATATACACAACTAGCTTTTATTTGCGGCTTCGTTCGTTTTAATGTCGAATATATCTATCGTTCGAGAGCAGTAATATTTTCATTTTTTATTTGACACATAAAATCTTTGGGAGATAAAATTCGCTAAAAATAATAGAAATAGTAAATTACCTAAGAAGCACGAAACGATTGTATCACAAGCGCAACACGCAATAACAATAATAATCGCTCTTTAAACTGTTAAAATTAATTTAAAATGTATCGGAAAGTTGATAATTGGAAGTGTTGCGTAAATTATAAAGTTTGATACGGATTAGCAGTAAGAAAAAGCAGTGAACTTTGAAATCGAGATTGCTTTGCACCTCACTGAAGATGATGTAGTTATCGTGAGCGAGAACTTTCACCGCGCTGCTGCCCCCTACCTTTGGCTTCCAGCGTTACGTAATCTGTTATAAAAAGTACTTTGTCTGTGTTCGTCAGTAAACCATCGTTATTAGCTTTCTGAAAAAACAAACTTTACTGTTACACATATGTTTTACATTAATTGTGAAGTGACTCTTTTGTCTATGAACGTTTCATGTGAAACATTTTTTATGTGTGGAAAATTGATATAATACTTTATTTTTTTCAAGTTTAAATATAGAAGCAATAATTAATGTCACTTGTGTTATAGAGAAGTAACCATAATTATACTGTAATATTTATTATACATTTGTACAAACACAGCTGGTGTAGGATATTTGAAATAATATTCATGTTGAAGTAATATAATTTACACCCATTTCATATTTTGATATTATTGTGAATCATCTATATAAATAAATGTATATGGGGAGTTTTTGGCGGGATCTTGGTCTGTCATGTAGTGGATTTTATTTTTTATTTATAATCTTGTGTTACTTGACTCTATATTGTGTAAAATTGGTGGTGTTTTATGTAATATAGTTTGTTTATTATGCATAAGTGAGGTGAATGGAAAATAATACCACGGACCATGAGTTCTGAGATGCCACAAAAACTCCATGGAAAGTTCTAGCAAGATGGCCACCGTCTTGTTAGTTCATTGAATTATATCAAGAAACTTGTAATATCTGTACTCACTTGACAATGGCAGTTGTGGTCTACTAGAAGACTGGCTGCCAAAAATTGAATGGAAGTACTTGTAATACTATCAACTACTCGACAATGGCAGTAATAATCTAAAAGATAGGTTGCCAAAAATAAAGTTAAAAAAAAATGTATATGGTACACAGTACGTTATGGTTATAAGATCCTGTTCTGATAGTAATGTTGTAGAAAGTTTCTTGTAACGTTTCATGGAGTAAAATTACACCAGAGACGTACGAGGCGTATGATAAATTAACACGAGTCCATTATAACAAGTATTTAATTTGATTAAATTTTTTTTATATAAGTAAGATTGTCTTTGAAATTTTCGTCTAAATTATATTCGCTTTTAAACAGGCATATCGGCAAAGAGTGTCGTCTTCAGTCCAGATCGCAAGAATTGCAGCGCTCACCGTTGTTGCTGCATCGTTTATATTGGGATCATTCATCCTGGCTTCAAGCTGGGTGGCGGCACGAGCCTCATGCCACCAACTCGAACAACTTGATGCTATGCTTGACAAGGAACTCGCGCTTGAAGGACATGCTTATGGAAATGACGGCCTCATTGCTGTAAGTACCTTTTATTAAAAACAACTATATATAATATGCATTCAAGTGATGAGGAAAGATCAAGGATAATCTGGATATATATGATGTTAATAAAGTGCTATAGTTTTTTTTTATATCATAGGAGGCAAACGAACAGGTGGGTCACCTAATGTTAAGTGATCACCACCGTCCATAGCCACTTGCAACACCAGAGGAGTCGCAAGTACGTTGTCAGCCTGTGTTTGGGGAAGGGGGGAGGGAGGAGGGGAAAGGGGACGGGTAGGGGGAAGCGAAGTGGGATCTCCGGCGCTCTCACTAACCGAACGAATCGCAATAATGCAAGCATTGTTACTTCCCGTCGGTTTTCTATGAGAGGGTGGTACTACCCCGGTCGGGGTACTCGTTCATGCTGAAACCAGTAATAATAGCTTCAACGTGGCTCTACCACCTATAAAATAGTGTATAGTATATTGTATAGTGTAATATAAAAAAATAGTATAGTGAGTATGAAACTAAACATAATTGATGTACTCGTATATATTAACTGATGCTCGCATGTCCATGGCTAGACAATAAAGTATATTTTGTCGTTGAAGGACATAGTGGACTTGTATACCCAATTTAATTAGAATACGTCAGTAATTTGATAGCGATGTATAGGTAAACATATTTTCATTTGTATGACATATTAGCGAGTTATATATAATACTATGTATATAGCTATATATATACCGCTTGTATTATGTTATACGGTCAAACCGCATGAGAGTCCGTTGCTTAGACAAACGTGGATAGCCACTCTGTTTTATACTACTTCTATAATATATATTAGACTAGCGACCGTTGCAGTTGGAGAGTTGGCCTGCGTCTGTATATCTATAAATGATGGCAATATATATAATATTCGTGTGAATAACGGTTTACGTAGCGCGTGTCAAGATAGTTCTCGGGTGACAGGATTTTATCGAACTTACTTGACACTTATTGCTATATTTTAGACCAATTAACTGCGCAGGATCTATATAATTTTTAATCTATGTGTTATTCTGATTAATAGGCTATATTAAACTTTCATAACAATTTTTTCAATAGTTTTTACATAAAAGAGTGACAAATATCCATTCATTTTCACAAATTTACTCATTTACAATATTAATAGGATTAAATGATGTGTCAATCTCGATAATAATTCTTATCGCTACGTTCATAGCGAATAAGGGACAAATAAATATTTTCGAGAGTAGACGTCTCTTCTCGTTTAATTAACTAAATGTAGTCCCGTAGTATATTGGAAAGTTCTAAATGACTATTGTAATTTAACCAAGTATAAGAGGTAACTGTTTCAACGTACATGTCTGTACATCACTATAAGCTACAATGTAGGTGTGTACTCATATTGAAGCTATCCATTATGTGTAGATTTGTGTGCTATTATGTAACACTTGCAAGCAAGTTCCGCGTATAAAGTACCGACTGATAGCGAGATATAATTCTGTGCATGGATGTATAAAGATGCGCGCAGACACGACAACTTGTATCCGTGTTTGGTACCCTGTGACTATACAGGTTCTACACATATCTCGCTTAGAATCTTAGATGGGATATCTTTTTAAAACAACTTGCTATATACGTTAGAAATTACGTAAATACGTTAAATTATGAAGTAATTTGAATTTAGTACTGTTTTTTTAATACTCTCTATATACTAGCGTTTGATAGTGAATATACAGTATACGAACAACTGTGACAATCAAAATAACATGTTTTTGGTCATGTGTATGGTGTTTAGGATCTGATTGGACACGAATAACCATTTTGAATACGTTTCTAGCTCTTTCGTAGACTTAGAGATTCTTACTTACAGAAAATCAAAAATATTAAACAAAAATCCTATTTTTACGTCTAATAATCTATAATATTTCTATATTCTTCGTCAAAAACACATAAATAATATAGAAACTTATGAGTTATGGTCGTATCTCAACTACTGGGCGATTATTAGTATAAATAAAATGATAGAGATCTGCCATTGTGCACTCATAATTCTTAAACTACTGGATAGATTTCTATAGAAAAAAATAACTTTACATTTTTAGGCATTTCTTAAAAAAAATGATACCTTCAATTAATACAAAGCTATCAAAGTTTTGGGATCTTCGATTTTTATAAGCATCTACGCATTCAGCGATGTGTTTTCTCGTGGTGGAAAAGTGGAACAAACGGTGTGCTGTTTATGTTTTTTCCATTGTACATTAAATATAATGTTAAGAAAATCTGATTTAATGTTTGTTTAATTTTGAAGAATAAATGTTATTTATATTATACTAACTCAAGGTTGCGACTACGATCTCGTGAAAAAAAATTATTGTGCAAAGACAACTACATATTTTCTAGTTTTTGGCGGTTTCTTAGTCTGGCTTTTATGTGATAATAAACGGTGTAGACCAGCTATAGTCAACCTGCGGCCCGCCGGGTCTTTGTAGTCGGCCCACTCGATTATACTTTATTTTCAATTATTTTAAATTTCGTGCACATCAGATAAACTATGAAAATGCTGAGTAAATTAAATAGATCCCAGATAACCCGACCTCAATGCGCTCTGTTATATCAAGCTTGTTTTATTGAACAATCATTTTTAACTACATTAATACGTTGGTAATTTGAAATTACGTTTTTTCATTTAATACCTTAATATTTGTATTTTGCGGCTCGCGACACAATGAGTGAAACGTGTTTGTGGCCCGTTTAAAAAAAGGGTCGAGTACCACTGGTGTAGACGAAGTTGCAGGTATCAGTTAGTACTTATAAACCTCTGACTAAAATGGATCTAATTTGATATAATCTGGTGAAGGATACATACAGAACTGTAAAAGTTAAAACAATCGAATCACGTATTCTATGAGTACATAATTAATGTTTGAAAACTTCAAAATTCAGTTCTGCCTAGAGCTGTTCGAATTTACTGTTAGAAATAACTTCAAACTCCTTGAATCTAGGTTGTGAGTGTATGCAGTAGAACTATTCTTGAGCCGCAAAGTTCGTTACTGTCAAACCTGTGTGTGTAATAATCCTAAAGTGTGAGATTGTCAGTTGAGCATTGAGGACGCGTCTCGTTGCTTTGTGACCGGATCACCTTGAATCTTTGCATAAAAGTCAGATACCTACTTAAAGGCTCGCAGCTGTAATATGTTTACAGATGTGTATTTAATTCAATTCTTTGCATTTTAATCTGACGCTTTCTTTTTAATTACTTAAAGAGGTCATACGGTTCGTATTCTATAAAGATAAAATTCGTATTCTATTTTGTAGACCCAACGATATAGATTTAGTTTCTATAGGAGGAAAGAAAAGATTTATTTAATTCTACTACGATACAATTCTGGAAGCAAAACTAACAGAACTAATTTTATTAAAAATTGTTGAATTACGTAACTCAAGATATAATAATATAATATATACTTCTAGAAAACTAACCATAAACGTTATTTGATTCTACTGGACATTAAATGTAATTTTTAAATAGAAAAATAAACTTTTTTTCAGATGATGAAAATAATAATATCGTTTTATTATACAACTAAAAATATACGCTAATTGTATGCATTACATACGGTTCATTTTATATATATATATAGGTGTTATTCTGAAATATACTTCGATGTTTCTTAAATAACACGCAAAATTAGCCCCAGATATGTTATAACATTAGTAAATTTAAATTTGAGTACTCCTAAACGATATAGCTAAAAAAAACAAAATTGAGCTTGAATAATAATCAATTTAGTTGAAATGTTACTTATGTACACCAAATACGTGGTTAACTTTAGCTATATTAATTTAGAATATTCTGTGTGCAGTGTTGCCAGATGGCTCTCTCGCTTTTCCCCTGAACCTTTACAATTTTCAACTAAAACGTATTAAGAGAGGCTTACGTAAGGCTCATAGGTGATTTTTTTTTGGTGCCACCTCTTATTTCTCGTGCTAGGTCACGAATATCACAGAGTACGTTATATAAATAGAGGTCGCACTCGTTCTTTCCAATCAGCGCCTCTATAATATGAGTTTCGAAATAATATTGTTGGTTATAAATGTACATTTATAGCTATGTGTGTATGCATACAGCGGTACTGCGTAAATCGTATACAAGTTTTTGATCATTTTTATTTGTAATGAATAAATTCATCGTAAAGCAAATCTAAATCCGAGTATGTTTATGTAGGAGTCAATGTTTATAAGTAGATCCGGAGATAAATAAAGTTGTTTGTGGAAGGCAAGAACATTTAAGGGAGCACACTCTCCTAAAAGATACGTAAACAAAGTGAATAAAAACAAATATTTGAAAGTTGTCAGTTTGAAATGTCAAAATTAATTGTCGTCCACCATCTTTTGTTATCAAACTTGCCAAAAAAAAAAATATAACAGTGCCATCTAGAGAGTGGATTCTGAGAAGTGAAAATAGCGTGACGAATATTAAAGTAAACTAGGTGTCTATCTCTCACGCGGAAGACCTTATTTAAGTAAAAATTGCGTTTTTATTTATTTTATATTACAAAAACTCTCTGAAATCCAGTGCATCATTTTTTATCATGTCAAGAAATCTCGTTGTTTGTTGTTCCGTTAAGTTTCCCCATAGAACCTTAAAAAATTCCCTAGTTTTAGGAAGAAATCCCTTGATCTGGCAACAGTGTCTGTGAGGCTTTTTTTTTGTTAACTTTTGTAAACTTCTCATTGTTGTTTGAGATTTCCACACTTTACGGACGACCGTGACATCATGCAATAATGGGCCTGTGTTTATCTTAATTTACATGGACTTATAAATTTACTAGAATAATACAAGCGACAAACAAGTAGGTTTCTTGTTAAAATTTTTTAGACAGGATTTATTGTTCAAAAATATATGAAATATTAAAATTTATTATGGAAAGTTGGAAAGTTGATAATACGAAACGTAACTCTGTCTCTCTCTATTTTTACTAACGTATATCTCCCTCTCAATTTCCGTTTGCGTCGCCCGATCACACTTTTCGTAACGCTCTTCTGACGCATTCACCAGCTTACTTAGTCAAGCGCTCGTAAAGAAGTTTTACTTCAACAAAAAAATACTTTGTCTTATTTTTATATTACCAACAGTTGAGTAACCGCTCTATGTAAAGAGTTGAGGTATAAGTCATAGGTCGCCAGCGCGGCACTCATCAACAAAATACGCGAATGTTTATATAGGTATAAAATTATATACCTGGACATAGATGGTGATTGTGTGTTTGTAGCGAAAGTAGCGTCCGCCATGTGAGGTCACTGAACTGCCAGTGTTGGGGATGAACATCTACAGCGACATAAGGAAATTTCTTGTGCGTTTCGAATATAACATTTACTCGTTACTTCTGAGAGAACGTAATGGAAAATTTATGCACGGACGAGCGCTCACAGAATCCTGATATCTGGGTCGGTGCTGCAATATGTCTCTCTGTGATCCGCATCTATTTAATACATCATCCAATAGAATCTGCTTTAAAATAATAATTACTCATAAACTTTACATGACGATTACGTTTTAAGGAAATTACAATATTCTGAATATTCACTTTATAAAAATCTAAAAACGCATAGATAGGCAAAGATAAAACAATTTAGTACAATTTTCTTCTCTCTTCATTAACCGTCTTTTTCGTTTTTTTTGTTAAGTAGCTATTTAATGAAATTTTTTGTTATCATCTCATTTTTTTTCAAACCGTCGACAAACAACAACCTTTATACGTATATCGACGGGAGAAAGCGAAAATGTCGTAACTTGCATTTTTAGCTAAATCACTTTTTACCATATTTTTGTATAAAATAAATTACCACTTCGAATGGTGTGGGTCTCGTTTTCCTACGATAAAATTTTTCATTAATACGACCTTAGTTTTTTGCCTAGTTTTAGCTCTATACATAAAAAAATTGTTAATTTTTGAAATAATTTTTTGGCTCTGGTGTAAAGTTGGATATTTCAAACTACGACAATTCCGCTTTCTTCCGTCGATATAAATCTCTAATCTCACAAATTATTGGTTAAATTTAAGAAATTCTTTCAGTGTAACAAAGCCCATTTATCGAGGAAGGCTATAGGCTATATTTTATCACGCTAAGACCAATAGGAGCGGAGCACCAATGAAAAATACTTCAAATTCGGTTTTCTTTCCTTTTGAGAGCCTCTGCTGTGTGTTGGCTTTAGCCCAAAGTAACCATTCCACGCGGACGAAGTCGCGGGCAGAATCTAGTTTACAATATTTGTACAATACTCAATAAAGCTGATAGTATCTATATATTAAAACTTGAACAAAAAAGGTTGTGTCCCTTTTATTATGATCTAATTTCGACAACTCGACGACCACTAGCTTATTATTTCATCATAATTTTCCATCAGATCCAGTTAATAGATATTTATTGGTTCATTAATAACATTCACAAATCGAGTGTTGTATATTATATATTGCTATATTATATATCTACTTTTACATTTGTTAAAGTTAGTTGTTGCTCTGGGTATATTGAATATAATAGAGTTTAATGTAGTGAGTTCACTCATTACACGAGAGACGCATTATACTCGTAGAATGATGAACTCTGTTCGCGCATAGTGAATTTATAATTCATTCTGACTCGTTTTAATTTCTTATTAAGATAATACGTAGTAAAACAAAATAAAACAAAAACTGTATTTGTATTTAATTCTCACTTTAATTAATTTATGATGAAAAATATCCTTTTTAAGAAATTAAACCTCAGAATCTTTTAATAACTGAGAAAGGTTTGTGTTCACTGAACTATTCACAAAGTGTTTTCTTTGTACAAAGTTGTTTTCAATTACATTATTACAATAAGAATTTTTATAAATATTAATATAAATTAATCGGCCGTTTATTGAAAAAATAATCATAATTGAATATTCTGATGATCGCTAATACTTGGATATTATGGCCATTATTTTATTTACCTTTAAAAAAATACAAGGAAAAGTTAACAATTGTTTACTTCATAGCATTGAGAATTGAGCGTCGTTATAGCAGTATGGCCTTAACCCAATTTTCCATCTGAACACTGACTGCTTTTCACGATAGGTTCTAATATCTTAAAAGGTTACAATAATTATTTATATTTCTCTCGATGTACTGTTGCTATTCATTTGCTTCAATATTGTTAGTCATTTTAAAACTGTACTTTCTTTTCCTCTGTATTCGATGCGTCTCGACATATCTCACGTACGTATAATATTCTCGACACGTTTTGGTATTTATTGTTATGCTAAGTATCCCATGACTAAAGCCAGGTTTGTTTTTGTTGGCGTCTGTAACAAAATTTATGATCACGACTAAATATTTCGACATAATAGTTGTAGCTACGTAGAGATAACAAAATACATTGCTCAATTTTAATTATATTCATTTTACAGTTCGGATTTTAAAATAAGAATCGAGATATTTCTGAGACAAGTTTGTCTATTGTTAGTTATTAAAAATATAGGTAGTCTTTTACAACCTATTTTGCGATTTAGTCTCTGTTACCTATTGAATAGCCGATGATAACCACCTAGCGACGTTCCCACGTACGTGGTTAAGCAATCGAAGTGCACGGGTTCAAACACCAGTTTCATCACCTATGGTCGAGCGAAAAACATTCTATGGAATGGAATTTTTATCGTTCGGCCGTTACTGTATCGTACATTTTGAAGCTTACTTAGGAAAAGAGTCCATATGATAGAGTGTCAATGAATGTTTTTGAGGTTAAGAGCATATGCAATATCAAAGAACGAAATTTATTACAACCACCGCGCCGAGAGTTTTTGGCGGGATCTTCGAATGCCATGTAGTGGTCTTTATATTTTGTACATAATCTTGTGTTATTTGCCTCTATATTATGTAATGTTGGTGGTGCTTTACGTAATATAGATTGGTTATTGTGCACAAATAATGACACGGAGCACGGATTCTGGCTTGCCACAAAAACTCCCAGGAAAGTTCTAACAAGATGGCCACCATCTTGATAGTTCATTGGAATTATATCAAGAAACTTGTAATATCGATACTCACTTGACAATGGCAGTAATAGTCTACTAGAAGACTGGTTGCCAAAAATAAAAAAAAGAAGAAATAGAAGAAGAACCACCGCGCCGTTCTGATAGTTTGACCAGAATATTACAACAGTCGCGGATTTTATTCTTGTAACGGAGTGTTATTGATATTGATAAAAATTAGAACTGTAATCATTGAATGTGTAGATGCGATTAGTGCTGTAAAAATATGATTTTTTTATGTAGTCACTAGTAAAATACCTTTTAATTTACTTGCAAAAAAAGAACATTATCTAATATGAATAATATTTAGTGAGTTTGAAGAGATTGAATGTCAAGAGAAAGTTCATATCTATAGACGACTCTAAAAATCTGGAGAATAAAAGTGTACTTTTTTAATATATATTACTAACGACCTAAAACGGCTATTTCGAATAAAAGTCCTTATAAACATAGCGCGCAGGAGACGAGAGTTCTAGCCCTTATAGCCCACAAATTTGACGTGAAATATTTTTTTAACTTTTTAATGATGCTCTTGAAGATTGCTAATAAAAAAAGGCGTGTGTGCGATCCACACGCGATAGAAGTGAAACTTCAGTAAATCGACAAAAGAATATGATGAATGTATATAACAAGGGTAGGATAATTACAAAGTTTATTTGTTTAAAAATGAATTTATTATTTAGCACAATAAGATATAAAAATACTTGCAAACACTGTTAAATAATAACACACCAAGTTGATTTCTTACTAAAAAGATGTAATACGCAGCCGCATAGAGTGTACAATAGTATTAGCTCACGTACTTTTCACATAAACTAACACACGTTAAATGCTCAAATACAAGCAAGTATTAAACAGTGTGCAATATACATACACACCGACATTTGCTCTCTCGCTCTGGCCCACTAATTTCTGTATTTGAGTCTCTTACCTGTCGTTTTTCCGTTGCATCCGGATTGACACACCTACATTTGCTATCTCGCTCTGGCTCACTAATTTTTGTATTTGTGTCTCTTACCTGTCGTTTTTCCGTTGCATACGCTTTGAAATCACAACGAATCTAAAGAAGTTTCACTTCAAAAACTTGGTACTATCTCTAGTAGGTGTATATTGGTGTATAAAATTGAAAGTTTTATAATTTACTCTTACAAAAATTATAAGTCTTACAATTCAATATACTAGTATCTAAATATATACTGTAATATTTTTAAAAACATAATGAATGAACACGAAGTATATTCAGACTCAGAACAATCATTTGTGAATTAGATAAAAAATCGTCTTGTGTGAGACTCGAACCCACAACAGTGAGTGCATTGGTCAAATGTTATAATATGTTTAGAGTAAAAAATTATACTTTTTTTTTATCTAATTACGTCTTGATGTTTAGTACATCAGTAAAATTATATCTAGCTGAACGCACCAACGTGGAGCTGTGACTGATTGTTTTTCAAAAAGTCTATATAAAAATACGTACATTGAAAAACAACATTGTTTCAAAATTTCAAAGTAATCGGAGAACTTTGAGAGATTGAAGATTTTGAACAAAAGAATATTTATATTTTTCATTAAATAAATTATACAAATCACGTTTTCATAAAATGCGTATTACTTTCTAATTCTTTATAATAATAGTTATAGTTAATTATTGTTACATGTAATGTATTACAATAGGCGTTTTATGCGGCATAAAAATTTTAATACCAGCCGATTACAACAACCTCAACCAATCAACAAGTCAATGATTTCTGAGATATATTTGTGTAACTTTTGTATATTGAACACTTTTACCTATTATATTACATTACTACAAAGCAAAGTAATAAGAAAGTCGAATAACATGAAAATAAAATGAAATGACATGCCGTAATAAATATTTAATGTAATTAAAAATAAACACTAAGTTATGTTTCTACAAACACTGAGTTGGTATGTAAACATTAAAAAGGCGCGAAGACCTTGAGTCACAACCACAGCCAATTGTATTTAAAATTAATGTATAAGTAAGTATTGGCCTTTTGTTATTGGTTTAGAGTGCAACAAGAATACTTCATAGAAAATATTGAGTAGGTGTATTATCATTTATTTTAAATGAATAACTTTTATCTTTTTCTTTATATCGAAGAAGGCAAACGAACTGGTGGATCATTTGATATTGAGGGATCACCGCCGTTCATAGACACTAGCAACACCAGGGGAGTCGCAAGTGCGTTGCCAGCCTGTGTATGGGGATGGGGGAGGGGAAGGGATGTGGGTATCCGGCGCTCTTACTGACCGAACGAAACACAACAATGTAAATACTGTTACTTCACGTCGGTTTTCTGTGGGTCGAGTGGTATTACCCCGGCCGAGCCGACCCATTCATGCTGAAACCAGTCATAGCTACACGACCTATAATAAATAATCTTCTAAATAATATATTGATTACCAAATAATGAATCAATATAAATGTTATCAGAGTTCCGTGAATGAGTTATACTTGTTATTGATTACCTTTGAATTATTATTCACCCGTTTTATTTATCATTTTCTTTGTCTTTCTTTCATTTGTTATCACATTATGAATAATGTATAAAGTAAAAGATAGGTTTAGGTTGGTCAAAGTTTTAAAAAATTAGGAACTGTTGCTCTATATGATGATTTGCCTGCCATAACTGCGCGCTCGTGCATTTGGCTGCGTTTGCTCGAAATGCGTCATATGGTCCTCTCTTGTAACATAAATTCTAATATGGGAGATTTTCGCCGGATATTTTGAACTACGTGACGAAAATACCAAGAAAACAACTCGCTATTTCACACATAAGCGGAAACTCTTTCATGGCAAATATTTGAATGTCCAAATATCCAATTCGTAATTCCCATATTAATCAATATTTTGCACTTTATTTACATTATTTCGAATGCTACGTACATCATATCGGTCGGTCTCATAAAGATACTAATATTACTTCAAATAATAGTCCCGTTGACGTCAATAACTACTTCAATAGTAAATCACTGAACAATGAATAATTCACATAAATTATTTTTCAATGTATTTTGTTCGATTCCCTCTGAAGCAAGAGGTAGGTGTAACCTTAGTACTATGTATTAACATATATTCTTTCAGTACTAATAAATTGCTTTTAGCAATATTTTTTTCGAACTGACTATTTTTTAAATATATTTTTATATATAAAAACACTACAAAATTGGGAAATTTGTGATCTAGGGTGTTCATCTTCCATACTTTCAATATTATTCCTATTATCAGTTAACCAGGTGAGATAGAATTATTTTTTTATTTTTGCCTGAACCGGTACAACCTAGCATGTCGCCCCGTATCCGCATGACGTTAAGTTTCGGGACATTCTGTATATTATAGGGAGCAAAGGAACAGGCGGGTCACGTGATGGTAAGTGATCACCGCCGTCCATAGACACTAGTGCAAGCACTTCACGTTGGTTTTCTGTGAGATGGTGGTACTACCCCGGGTGAGCCGACCCATTCATCCTGAAATCAATAATAGCCTCAGCGTGGCGCTACAACCTATAAAAACTACGCTATTGACCTGGTAAGGTCTTACAGCTTCATCAGACTACAACTGCTTCTAGCATTTAAAAATATGGTATTGTTCTGAAATATCCGTCGTAACTACTTTCCATTTATTAACATAAGTCCTACATTCTATATGGAACACTAATCAGGTGTTATAAATCCCAAATACAAAATTTAAATTATTAAATCTGATTTTAGTCATGTATATGTTATTTAGGTTCCACTAAAGTGAAGCCTGAGAGATGTTTAAGCCCTGTTTTAAGAACCTTAACAGTCTGATAAATTATAAACATGCTGTAGGTATTAAGGTAGTAGGTATTTTTAATTTTCTTAGTGTTTTCAACTACCGTATTCGTTTATCGATTCATAATGAATGCTATAGAAGTAACATATATTGTGATTGTACAATATATTCTTGTAACTGTTTTTGTATATAGAGCACAATGTTCAGTTCATGGCTTCCTTCATTTGTATTCATTAGCCGCACACTTGAGCGGTTTTTCTTAGTAGTTCGTATTGAAACATGAATACATATATTGCAATGATTTCCGTGATTGTAATTTTATCCTGTAATGTATTGTTTATTTTATTATTATAAGCCCTATACATGTATTGAATTTCAAATGTAAAATTTTCAATTTCTTTAATATAGATTTTCCATTCACATAAATCGAAAATCCAAAGTTGTTACTTAGAGAAAATATGTATATGAGAAATTACTGAACACCATCATCACTAAATTGCTATTAAAGAACATACGAGTATATTAGGGAGTACAATTTTATTAAAGTCTGTTCAAAAACACCTGCCCACGAAGAGTACTGTATCCATATATTCTGTCTTTTGAGACTGGTACCTTTAGTTTTGATCTGACGAAGCTCAAATAACTAGCTGAAGTACTAATAGATGCTTCTAATTATAGATATATTGCTTATCAACTATAGATTAATTTCGACTAAGCTCTTCTTGTCTATTATAGCTTAGCATGGCTAAGCTATTAGTATTGTGTGTGGTTGTGGAATAAATAATATATGACTGAATCTATATAATTTTCCGGCTGGTAGAACATAGTAATTGTTTTCGATTGGACACCCTTGGTTCGACCATCAATAGATACAATAGACAACATAATGGCACGCCTAGATATGACAGGGATCAATATCTTACTGAATCACGACGAACATGCTGGAGGTGATAAACCCGTCACAGTAACATTTTCTTATAGTTTCTCATGTTTCGGCGTGACAGCGACGAGTGGTGGTAGATTTCTAATCTCACTGTGATATTGTACTGTGCTCACAATCAGTTATAAGCTGTCACTTTAAAGTTACTATAACTACTACAATAGTACCCGGCTTTTGATTTGACACGTCGGGGAAAAGACCGAGATAGTCGGATTAATTCGGTTTTGTACAGCGTTATATTTGTCTATCGCAGTTACTACGCTGTGCGATATACAGAATTCTTTAGAAAATTGAAGCAAGCGCACTTTAGCCACATATCTCCCTCTTTTTCCCAACGAGCTAAATCAAATGCCGGCTATTGTACTAACCCTCTCGTTACTAAAGATTGTAACTAATTGTATTCTATACCTTCTTATATGAATCCATAATCGTTTTTATCGGTAATATTGAGGTTGTTTCTCATTGACTTGTGCAAACAGTGATTTTCATAATGCCCCTACAATTTATGTAACCATTTTAAATGCGCAAGAAGATAATGTACTTCGCACGATTAGGTGTGTTAGTCGTTGAACGGAAGAAGGCGATTTTCCGCACACGCGGTTCAAAATGATCTCGGACGGCCGCGGCACGGTTCCCAATTGCACTGTCATCGTTTAATTGCTATACCATGATATCACATTAATATTCTCTATGTTTAGGTGACTGCAAGTTTTACATGATTACAATACGATAGCATGTGACTGGTAAATTAACGTTAGGTAAAAAATGTAGGTACGACATTTCGATTGTTTGTCGTGTGAAATGTGTTTGTAATGCGGTGGCTATTAAATCTTATTTATTTGACTTTGGTACTTTACAGGAATATTATTTAGCAACGATACAAATATATGCTTAGTTATTATAACGTGGGTTCGTTCCCTATACAGAATGAAGTATTGTGTAATGAATGATAAGTTTTAATTTTATTATTAATCTTAGTCTTAATGTATGTAGGTGGTAGAGCCACGCTGAAGCTATTACTGGTTTCAACATGAATAAGTCGGCTCGCCCGGGGTACTACCACACTCTCACAGAAAACCGATGTGAAGTAACAGTGCTTGCATTGTTGTGTTTGTTCGGTCAGTGAGAGCGCTGGATACCCACATCCTCCCCCCTCCCCACTTA
>MU159230.1:153625-164371 GCA_015888305.1 Antheraea pernyi | reverse complement strand
AAATATATATATATATATATATATATATATATCAGCTGTTTAATTACGAAAGGGCAAATACTGTTTAATTTAGAATTAAATGATAATGTGTTATATTTTTTTATTTGCCAGGGTAATATTATTACATATAACATATAATATTATATGTTAAATGGTCATAATAGCCTATAGCTATGTATAACCAACGTAGATAGAACTGCAGTTCTGAGTGAGCTGAAGCCTGAGTTAGAAAGCTTGGAATGTCAGTATATGTTGTATATGTTTGCCAACACACCTTTCGAACAGGTACACGGTAGTTGAACGCCGTACAGATTCTCCTGGTAGATTGCAATCCTAAATGCATTAATTTATTTTGTATTACCATCCGTTCTGATAATCATCGAACTGAAAGGAACTACAGAGAACTACACACAAGTTAAATAATGTTGTATATTTTGTTGAATCATTCGAGTAATAATTTTATTATAATATATTTGCTTGTCTGAATATTATAATTTAAAAAAATCTCTAGAACGTTCTTATATACTTATAGAATATACGCGAAACCAAAATAATACATATAAAATTAAATCGTGATATTTTTTACGTTAATTAAATTCTCGGACACGATTATTGGTTCGTTTTGTTATCCTTATGGAAAGAATCTTAAATTATTGGAAATATAGAAACCTTATAAAACCCTCATTCATTCGCCCTCGAAACCCCTATCAAACCCTCGCTTCATTACTAGTTAATAGCTTTTTGTTTTATAAATACTGTTGGGCATTTCTTTATATTATGGCTGGAAGAATCACTGAACTTTCTTTGAGGGTATGAACATAGCTTATAGATGAGAGTTACGGTTATTATGCGTTTAATAAATTATAAGCCATTTAAGATAATTAAACAAAACATACGATGGCAAATCATATAAATTGACATGCCGAAGTATACCACTATCGTAGTAATCTTATGGCATAAAGTAGGAAATAGCAGCGGTATTGGAGCCTGTAGCTATTTACAACCAACGTCAATTAGGGTAACAGAACTCTGAACGGGATATTTCTGACCAATGCAATTTAGTAATGGATTAAAATGTAGGCATGTACCTATTCTGTATAGGTTGATGTTTTAAAAATAATCTTACTAAGCTAAGCTTCGAAACAGCCTTGTTTATGGAGTACATCTGTTGGCACATAGTGCTTACATTGTTGCGTTTTGTTCGGTCTGTAAGAGCGCCGGATAACCCACCTCCCCTTTCCCTCGCCCCTTCTCCACTCCCCCTCCCTCAAACACAGGGTAGTAACGCACTTGTAACTCTTCTGCTGTTGCAAGTGTCTATGGACGGTGGTGATCACTTAACATCAGGTGACCCAACTGTACGTTTGATTCTTGATATAAAAAAAATAGTGAAAAATGTTTCACGACAGATTCAAATAAGGTATGGCAGGTAGTCAGGCGAGAACTAAGAAATAAATTACTACCATGAACAAGGTTATATTGTTTAAAAAATGAAGGTATCTTGACTAATTCACTATTATCATGGGTGCTAATATTTTTTATAGTAATCTTTTAGTTTGTCGAATATCGGGATCAGTAAGTCTGCTATATCCAGCTATTGAGCGACTAATGCTGCATGGGAGTTCCCTGCGTTAATTGCTGTTATTTTTAGATTATACTATGTTTACCATCAAATATAGCATGGTCTCTTTGTCGTGCTACAAAAATGTAAATAAATAAATATTTTACTCTAAAATTATTATTTGTAACTAGCTGCGCTCGCGACTCCGTCCGCGTGGAATTTAATGGAAAAAAAACCAGTGACTAAAAAGTGAAAAAATTATCTGAATATATTAAGTCCATTTACTTATCTATTTTTTCTCTCGTACTTAAGTCGCGTCCTCATTAAAATTACAATACCTTTTGATAGAGTGAACCAATTTTAATGAAACCAAGACTAAATATTACTCGAGGATATGCTTTATGATTTCTATTTTCTTTATGGTTTTGAGGTTTTATGGTGAACACAATACTTTAGCAGTGATGCATGTTTCAACAAACAGACAGACAGACATTTCTAAAATAATTGAAATGTATTTAATTATTTATTCTAAGACACCTGCAACAGTGTTTTACACGAAAAAGTACAGACACGTTCCGTGTTATTACAAAAAAGTTAAATACGTATTAAATACTTGATTTAAAAAGGTTTCGTAATAAATGCACCGCGGTCGCCCGAGGCAAGTTCGCGTTATCCTTTTTCACAAGTCTAACTTAACGTAACCAAAGCGAGACAAAAGACCAAGATGGCGCACATTCAGCGACCGCGGTGCATTTAATACGAGATCTTTAAAAAGTATTTAACTTTTTTGTAATAACACCGATTAGGTTTACGTTCTTATTATATGTTTAGAAGATGGAATGCCGTTTCTCATGACTTACCTACCTAAATAGTAAAAAAACAGATTTTCCACCAATTTCGTGCCTATCGAGTATGGTAATTGGATGTGTAGCAAGCATAACTCTATGCATATAAATAATGTGACGCATAACATACTCGTATAATAAAATACTGGTGGCGGTCGGTCACCTGATCTCATGCAGTCAGTATGACGTGTAACTGAATACTTTATTGATGTATTAACATTCAGCGTTCGAATCAATTCGCAATATTGAAGTTACTACACAGACGTGCTTTTTAAAACCAATGCACGAGTTAAATAGGTAAGATCTGGTAAACACTGCGTATGCTCGGTATTGTTTAAGGCATTCATTGCAACAAAGAAACAAAAAGACAATCTTTTAAATACATCATGTTGTTGCATTAAGCTTGAGAACTTGTTCGTATTATTTAATATTGTGTTTCATAATTATAATTGCATATAAAATGCGGTATTCAGTTTTACTATTCATGTATCTACGCAACAGATTAATAATAACCGTGTAATTTCAGTCAAGCTTTTCCTATTCGCCGTACTTTTTAAAACGCAATTCACCCATAGATGATTGCTTTTTGCCTTTTACTAGAGGTGTAATTTCTTCGTTATCACGCAACGTTCGACGTCGAAGGCAACAATGATTGTTAAAATGTTTAGAACGTTTCGTAAATTCAGTAAAAGTGCTGTGGGCGTTGAGTACAATGCGACAATCATTTGCGATGTAATCGTTGTTTTCTATCAGTTGCGGTCGCGAACACTTCGCGCTCGGCTGCTCTCTTATAATTGACAATGTTCTATACAACATTTACACGCTTTACAGGTGTATCTATTAATTCATAATCTGAATAATTGCGGTGTGTACATGTTTTTTGACAAATGAACGGGTATATTCCGTAATCCAGCAACGTAAGTAAAAGGGGTGTTTGTAACTAAAATACAAATTGGATAATAGTCGAAAAATCTGCTTAGTCTGCCCCTTTACTTAAAGTAATATATACGTCGATGGTTTCTTATAATAGGAAACAAAGATTGTACAAATGAAAATCAAACAAACCTTACTTTGTTTAGACCCTAAAAAGGTACCTAGCGACATTTGAGTTACAGTCGGACATACAAATATGCTATCATAATATCGAACCTATAACAATTTCGACATCTCTTTTTTTCATTATTAGAGACATTACATACAAATATACAGATGACATTTTATACAGAGTAGTACTACCTACTACTAATATCTAGTACTAATAGTGGTACTACTACAATAGGTAGTATTGTACATAAAAAATACATTTTTGTTATGTATAATAAAAAAACACATTCGTAACGTATTTACTGCCATTTTATTATTGAATATACATAGATTAGAAACGTTTCCAATATAATTATTCATGTAGTGTAAAGTCATGTAGTCACAATAGCCATAATGACGTTCTAATTCCGGAAACCAAGTTTCTGAAATCAATCTTATAGAAACGTGCATTTCGTAAAATCTGTTCTCAACATTCACAACATTGTATAAAGTTATAAAAATATAGCTATAAACGTTAAAAACACCATTACGAACAATATTATAATCTGAACTTATCTTTCTACTCCTTTTTTAATACCTATAACAATAATTTTAAATCTTATTACGTGACTATCCCATAGGTGATTATATAATGAGAATATAGTAAAAGGTACGAACAATGACTCTCGGTACTCGTGTAGGTTTACCCGGTAGATAAATATAGAATAGATTATGTACATACATTACGTCAGAGACTGACATGCAGAGGTATCCGCCATTTTGTGATGACCGTCGGTGTTGCAAGCATGCAAGTATTTTATTTAAAACTTAGAAGATTTTTAATATTGATATGGTCACTATAAGATGTTGTTAGGTTTTCTAATTACGTAATAACTTAAGACAGAAGGTCCTTTAAGTAGGGACTTAATAATGTAACCGACTTGGTATTACATGGATCTTACAACTTTAGAACTGAGTTGCGAGACTGTTTTATTTTTAAAGTTTTGTTTTTGATGGCATTAATATATAGTAGAAAGCAAAGTGTGTTATAATGAAATGGAAAAGAGCTCGAGGGCATTGTAGGTTTTAACGTCGTTTACATAATTATTCAAATAGTTAAATTTATCTTTATATAAAAAAATGGTTGGAACTGAGAAGTCTCATTTTATAATTAATGTAGATATTGCATGATTTCGTTATATAAGAAATTATACGATATATTATTAGTAATAAACAGTTGCTATATCGTTTGATTGTGTTTTTCACGTACTGAATAACCTTGAAAACTCAGTCAAAGGAAACCTTAAGTGTTTTAATAAATAACCTACTATTCTCTGTACCGTAACCGTCAACTCGCGCAATATAACAAATAATCACAATAATTTGATGTAAATGACGTTTTAATGTAAATGATATACTTTTTTGTATAGGTATCTTACCTTTTGTAATTACTACTATTTCATATGTTTTGAAATATATATGTATTGTAATTCATATGTTACTGTTATCCAATATTGAATACCTATTTCGCAATATATGGTATATTGTGATGGAAAATACACAAAGATATTATATTCATCATCATCGTTAGGTATTTCGAGTAAAGGTGCTGAAGTTATTCTAAGTACAAAGTGAATTCGAAGTTTCATTTTAGGATTAACTGATTTTTTTGTTATCTATAGAGCAAAATTTTTGTTATAATATTATATCTATGCCAAAATTATTTTATTATATAACGTATCAACAGACCACGAACATGCGTAAATACAGTTTAGAACGGAGGAACGAAATATAAAATATACGAAATCAGTTACATAAAGATCGAGTCGAGGGAACGTCAGGATTCCACCAATCGCTATCCAAACTATATTTCCATTATATGGCACTCCGAAAAGAATTTATTTTTTATCGCTTAATACCTATCGAATATCGCTCTTGATGTCTAAATGTTTTTCAATATTTTGATGTCAAAATAGTAAAAAAACAAGCAAATTGGCAACATTACATGCATATATAGTATCTATATATTAATACGTGAAGCCCACACTTTGTATCCCTTTTTGAGAGAAATGCGCGAACGGATGAACGTGAAACTTGGCATAGTTAAAGTTTATATGGAGGAGAAGTACATAAAGCTATTTATTTTATATAAAATGCATTAGAAGTACATTACATTAATTAAAATATGCATTACTCACACTACTGCTTCAATTTTACACAACATATACAGACACATGTAAATAAAAAAGACATTTTGACATCTGTCAATAAAGGACTTCAAAAAAGGTTGTGAAGGAGGTTGCTCGACTGTATGTATTATTTTACTCTTACGTTCCAATTACCCTTTTTCATTCTACATTCAACTTTAAAAAATCAATGAACTATGGTCGAATGTCGACCACTGGGCGCCCACTAGTATACGTAAATTACTCAACATATAAAGCGTATCATTTGAAATCTACTGAATTAATTTAAATATAGTTTCAGTTTCATATATAGCTAAACTTAAAAAATACCTAGATAACATATTAAGAAGAGCCAAATTTTATTCTGAATAAAATAGATAGTTCCAGAGAAACGTTGTCAACATATTCAAATGAGCGAATATTATGCGAGCTTCTGTTAGTTACAAATATATACATTCAAATTCATTAGTTTCATTTGTCGTTATTCATAGAAGATCACATAAGTAATTAGCAAGAAAAATAAGTAATTTATCAAACTGTCCATTACTGAAATCTTTCTATTAAAAAGATACGGAAAGATATAGGTTGGTACTTTCTGTAACTTAAACCGCATTACATTAACATAACTTATGTGTAAAGTGTTGCGTGAGAATATCACAATTTACCTTTTATTTATTTGTAGGACGAACCTTTGCCAATAGGCAATGCACACGCTTTACATGGAGTACCACCACCGGCGCCTGAGATATCGGAGGTACACGCGCAACCAAGTCGGCCATCGCCGTCACCGGCAAGTCAGACAAAAGAAGACGCACTCAACCATGCTGAATCGAAAATAGACGAAGACAAATTACAGGTATGATGTTATTTGTTCTTTATGTTGTAACAGGAAAACCATACTTCCTTCTAGATTATACTTGAAGTGACATCTTAAGCTGACCATAACTCTATAATTTAATCACGTAGGTACTTCTAATCGATTATTGTTTATTACGGATGAAAGAAATATATCGTATAACGATTACGAGATATATCGATTAGGTAAATAGAAACTTTTTCTTCAAGAAATATATAAGTCGATAAAAACATTGCGAGAAGTGTTAAGTATTCGTGTTTCGGTTTTAACACGCCGAGTTAATTACGCAATCCAAACCAATCTTTGCCACTTGGCTAATTTGTATTTATGACAAAATAAATAAGTTTTTGTCTTGCAGGTTCGTGGTTAGTGTCTTACGAAAAACTAGCTTGATAAGAAAAACGGGGAAGGAATAATATTTCATCTAATTAACATTAGATTAGGACTAGTGCATTAGAGACAAGACTCATTTTTATATCATAGGAGGCAAACCAACATGCGGATCACTTGATGTTAAGTGATCACTATAATCTATAGACACCTGCATCATCAGGAGAGTCGCAAATGCGTTGCCAGTCTGTGTTTGGGGCACGGAGAGAGGGGACGGGGAGGGGGGAAAGGGACGTGGGGCTCCAGCGTTCTCACTGACCGAACGAAACGCAACAATGCAAGCACTGCTATTTTATGTCGATTTTCTATGAGAGAGTAGTACGTCGCAAGAGCCGATCCATTCATGTTGAAACCAGTAATAGCTTCATAGTGGCTCTATCTCTTACAAAATTTTAATGCATGACTTTTTGCTTATGGAGAGACATAAAGCGCATAGTTACATTATATGTATTAGTCAGTAGGTGCAAGTATTGACGTCACGTAGCTTTCACTGAGTGACTGTGGCGGTGGGTATTTACACCACCGCGAACATTGCACCACGAGAAAGCGGCCACTTCTGTTTATTCGTACAACTTGGTAATAAAGTTGAGACGGCGATTAACCTTGTTTAAACGAATTAAATATATTTTAAATATCCTATATCCCGTCACTGTAGTGATATGTGATCTACTGTTTAAATTTATTAACTATCAAAACTGAATTATTTTCGATAGCTTTGAAATAGGAAAACGAGTAGCCGCTGATTTTTATCCACGCTTTTCATTATTTACTGCTAGTAGTATACAAGGGTTTATTTAATATTTCAATTTACCTAAAATCTTTTAAGAGCATCAGATAACAGCTACGACACCCAACTACATTTATGCATGATAATCTGTTAAAATACACATGAGGAAATGAAGATATTAGAGCGATATGAATTCAACACCAGATTCGATTCCGATGATTGTACACACGCTTGAATCCTTATTTTAATGGATTGTTTTTGCGTTTCGTGTACTGGGACTATGATATGATATGATAAGGTAGCTCAGTGGTTAACGTGTTAGGACACCGTAGTTTCGAATCTTTGCAAATGAGCTGGGGCTTACGGTGAAAAAAAACGTCATCTTGATGAAAGCCTCTTCTAAGCCAACCTGCCTCGGTACAGTCCTTAAGTTGAAAATCTATCACCAAACACTTATTGTGTGTGTTCCGGTAACTGCACTTGAGAACCAGTCCCTCTAGGTTCAGCATATTGAGTATCTTAAACCCCATATTCATATAACATGAGACGAGATTATGGTCAAACACTAAACTTTTCAAAACATTAAAAAATTGTATCAAGGCGCGATAAGTAAACAAACAATGCTCACACTGTTTAACAAAACACTCGCTGCTCAGCACGACACATGCATACGGATACATGTACAGTATTTATTCCTCAAGAAATTGCGTTCAACCCTAAGATCTCCATTAAAAGAATTGTTTGTAGTTCACTCGTGGAATATCACGTAGTAACCCTTTGCTGGTTCTCGGTGGAAGGTTGCGAACTCTGTGAAACTGCCTATTTTGCAGCTAGTCGGGATTCTAGATCGGAATCTTGTTTGGGTATATCGATTTATGGGTCGTTGTACGTATGATTGGTTAAAAACTGTCCCTTATAAGGTATCATTTTGTGTTTAAGTTTATATTTCGATCTCAAATTGGACTGCATAGATTTTCTTGTCTACTTTCTCATAATTGTGTCTCCATTTGATTTTATTGTTGCCGTATCCAATTTTTTATAACCAAACGTATTTATTTATGTCTTTTATGAAATTGACACTGTAAAAACCATTTTCCAAGCGCTTGTTCAGCGAAGTGAATAATGGCGAGGAGTCTTTGGGTTCAGTAAATCGAGTTTTTCCCATCACAATTGCTTTTTGGTCAAAAACTCGAGTTTGCGACAATAGGGACCATATAGTAGAAAGTAATTCAGTGTGGATTTTAACTCGTTGGCACAATGGTTCTCTACAAATCGTTATTTTGGAATCGAGCTGTGCTAACCGAAGGTTTATGAGCATTAATTCTTCTGAGCCAATATGAAAAGATAAACATTTAAATTTCTTTACCAGTTATGTGGTTACCAGAATAATGTTTTTCATAATTCCTAATCGTATAGGTACGCAAATTAATAAGTCAGTAGCTGAAAATGTATTTAATATTCCTATTCCAAAATAAATACGTAATACAAATCAACGACGAACGGTGAATAATTAAAACTCGATTTAAAATGCTTTTTATCTTGCATCCCTCTTTATCTTCTTTTATACTTCTGACCAGCGTTTTCGTGGAATTGTGCCAGAGTCCGCTACCAGCTTAACTTCTTCCACTTTGCTCAGTCTTCGGCTTCCTTTTGCAGCTCGTTATCTATCCTTAATATTCAACTCTATTTTCTATAGTTACGAGTTAAAAATTGTGTTTTCTTTGTCTACCCGTTTACAGTGAAGAGTATAATTAGAGTGAGTTTGTGAACACCTATAGAAAATAGAGTTGAATATTAAGGATAGATACAAACTCACTCTAATTATACTCTTCACTGTAAACGGGTAGACAAAGAAAACACAATTTTTAACTCGTAACTCGGGATTTCAATCGTTATTTAAAACGCCTATACGTAATGTACAAAACACAATGATAGTGAGTGAAGAATTGTGGCAGCGCCATCTCTGGGTGTACATTTAAACTAACTGCATTCAACATTCCGCCCACCAAAGGACGTAGTCCTTTTACAAGCCCTTGAATGAATAACAATCAGAAAACTAACACATGAATGATAAAATTATATAATATTACACAAACTATTAAGACATTAAGTTTAATGACAAAGTATCACAAATGTGTATGAAATTCAGAAAAAATATCTTAACAATAAAACAATCACTAATAACTACTCAGTTGTTCTCGGTAAAAAACATATTTTATTGCAAGGTCTTTTACAAATACCATTCTTGGTTTTTATAGAAACTACTCGGGTAAGATTGTCTTGTCCCATATGTTTCTCGATGATTCTACCAAGCCACCATTTGGCAGGGGGTAAATTTTTTTCTTTAATTATAACGATGTCATCGATTTCAGGTTCCGTTTTCTTAGTGGCCCACTTGTATCTTTGGTTTAGATTAACTAAATATTCGTCGGACCACCTATTCCAAAAGTCGCTCATTAGTTTTTGACAGTACTTCCAACGTCTCAAGTTTGACACTTTATTGTTTTCCATATAAGTCTCATCTGGAATTGTTATAAGTGACTCTCCCACAAGAAAATGGCCAGGGGTAAGCGGCGTTGGATCGTCTGGGTTATCGCTCAAATATGAAAGAGGACGAGAGTTGAGACACGCTTCTATCTGAGTGAGAACAGTCATGAGCTCTTCGAAAGTAAGAGTAGAATCCCCAATCACTCTCTTTAAATGTTTCTTAGTAGAACGTACTCCTGCTTCCCATAGTCCTCCAAAGTTGGGTGCCTGTGGAGGGATAAACTTCCACTCCGTTCCTTCGTTTGTCAAAAGATGCTGGATTTCATCAGGCAGCTGGGATATCGCACTATTAAACATATCTCGTAATTGCTTGTCAGCACCGATGAAATTTGTGCCATTATCTGAGTACAGGGTTTGACAATGACCTCTCCTCGACACAAATCTCCGAAAAGCGGCTATAAATCCTTCAGAGGACAAATCAGATACCGCTTCAAGATGTATAGCCTTTGTGCTGAGACAAACGAAAAGACAAATGTAGCCCTTGTACGATTTTGATCCTCGACCAGGTGAAAATCTAATATTAATATGACCGGTGAAATCAACTCCAGATATTTTAAAGGGTCTCATAGGTTTCAATCTAGATTCCGGCAGCTGTCCCATGAGTTGGTTGT